>BMAO01018579.1:120567-187066 GCA_019973975.1 Trichonephila clavata | reverse complement strand
TTTTATTATAACTAGGAGGGGTAACTCCCAATCGCCTAACTGCGAACCAATACTCATTGTATAATTATACAACTATTCATACTCATTGCTCAAATTGTAAAACTGTAATTTTTAACCGTATTCTGTACTGCTATTAATTTGTCTTTGATGTGTTCCCACGTAAGAAAAGCATCATTGTCTCCAATGGTTACCAAGTACACACAAAAATGTCTCAATCTGTTTGGCCTCAAGTTGGCGTCATTTTTGGCAACTTGGGAACTTTGGCATCTTTCTGAATGCATTTGCTCTGTCCCGATCCATTCCTGATATAAAAGGAATGCAATCCTTTTTAACAAAAAAACTCGTTAAATAACACGAGAATACAGTTGGAAAATAAAGTAAAAAATATTAGTTTTTAACTTGCTTCTCTGTCATGCTGTTTTGTATTAGTAAGTTTTCGAAAGAAAAAAATCATTTCAATTAGCGCTAAAAGGCTGTTATGAAATAATACTACACAGATTTTCCACAATTTCTTACATGTGCAGTGGTATAGCAATAATTTTTTCATATATAGTTATGCACATTAGAACCAGGAAATGTTCGCGTTGTAGGTTATGCATTGATATCACGCAAATGCATAAAATGTATGCGCGGACACAAAACCTGCTGGAGACGAGCAGACAAAGAGGACGATTATACTTCCAAATGAAACATGCTCTCAACTTACATTACGAAAGGTGATAAATAATTTTAAAAAACGAATAAAAGTAAAACGTGCAACAGGAAAGCGACTTTTCAAGTGAAGGTGTTAAACGTGTTCTTTCATCGCTTTTTCAGGCGTGAAGGTTATGTGAAGTTGTCACAATTCAAGCAAATGCGTCTGTGAAATTCGAAACATTTCACAGCAATTTTTATACTTCTCGTGAATAAAGTACATAAAATGTTAATTTTATGCATTAGCTGCGCTTGAGGAAATTCATATTTAATAGCAAAATAAATCATTTTGAATTGCAAATTCTTTTTGTGTGAGTATTTAACATGTGAATAAAAATGCAATTATAGCATTCGAAAATTAATTACTGTTTTAATTAGTTTGATAATTCTAAAGTTTTCTAAAAAGACTTACGATACATTTATCTGAAAATGACACTAAAATCTCATATCAGCTAACATAAGTGTTCTACGTCTGTAAATTTTGCAAAGCACTTTTCATAAGATGATTAAGATTTTCCATGGAAGAGCTATTTAATGTTTCTTTGTAAAACAAACACGTTCATGCAAAAAAAAAAAAAAAAACTAATTTGAACTAATAATGCAATAAAAGTACAAATAAAATCAAAATACTTTTTAAACTTAAAATTTTAAAAACATGAATAAAAAATATTATTTTTGATTTAAAAAAGTATGTATATTTTTCTGTTTATTTTAGATAGGTCTTGCTCACTTTTTTATATCTATTATGATTGCAGAACTTTTTTTATCCATTTTTGCACTAACTATTAATTATTTGATGATTTAAAAACCTATAAGAATTTGCAAGAAGAAACTTTTATTCTGTGATTGACCCCTAGTAATATAGTACATGAAAGTTTTTTCTTCATAAATAGTACAAAACCGTGCCTTTTTGTAAAATATAGTGCATTCTTCAATAATTCTACAGAAAAGTATATATAATTTCAAAAGGCTCAAGAGAAACAAACTGATTATAGTTTAAAATACAATATATAACAATTCACTCTCTTCCAGAACAAAGAAAACAAAGTTATGAATCTATATTATTATCAATGATACGGGAAAAAATGAGGAAAACCACAAATTAAAGAAGCAGGTCCAATAATTTGATTTATATTATTCCAAATTAACGGAACGCATCGATAAACTTAATTCAGTCAATATTTTTGGAGAAATGGAAATACTTTAAGTATGAGAATATTTCTGAAATATAAGTACAGGGTTACTCATAATTCCCTCCATGGTCAAGGACGTCTTAAGACTTCTTAAAGCCCTGGGTAGGCCCCAACTATGATGTATAAAAGTAGACAGTACATAGCATACGTTGTCAAATTCTCCGTACAAAAAATAACCAGAAACGAATTAATGTATGACTTACTGTCGCACAAACCGGCTTGACCGAATGTCACCTTTTAACGAGAAATGATGGAGTATGGTGGTAGACCTAGACCTATATATGGACGACGGTCATCACATGTAGCCAGTTGACATATCGCCCGAAATTTCCAGCTTTTCGAGGAATACAACTGGAAATAACATTTGTCCGTTGAAATTATTCAAAGCATGGTCTTATTAAGGCAGTAGGGTAAACACCTTCGGGAAATCGATTTTGAGTTTTTGATATTTCTAAAATCCCCAAATCAGGACCTTTCCAATGATGTAACATACTTGCCCTTTTACTAATTAAAAGTATGTTAAAATGATTTTTAAAAAATATTCAGCTGATGCGCCACGCCCCTTTGACAGATAGAAATGTAAACATTGGCCTTTTAAATCTGGGAAGCTTTTCCAAAGCCACTCTCTGTTTTATTTATTCATATGCAATTAACTGTAGATTGACTGCAAGCGTAACTGTTAGGGTTGGTTACCTATTTTGGAGCGAAGACACGTTTTTATCGTGTGTTTGGGTTTTTAAATTAAATACATAAATTTATAAAATTCACAAATTTTGAATTTTTTGTTTCTTTATAAGGCAAGATAAAAAAATATTTAAAAAAAAAACATAAAGGTACGTTTTAAGAAGGTAGGAATACTCTCAGTCATAGTAACATTACTAACCTTAGTAATGTCAATCCTCAAGGTTGACATACACATGACTCAAAGGAGACATGTGCAAAATAAAGTTTGATTAGAGTTTTTCTTCTTATTAAAGTAAGTATTAAAAATACCATCATGAATTAAAATATTATTGCATTTGCTTTCAAGAATGAAGTTCATTATAAAATGTGTAAAAGAGGTTTAGACATGCCAGTTTTAAGAGGTAAGTTTGGGCTGGAAATTTGTCCTGAAATGCTGTGCTTGTCCATATGATGTAGAATTCTCTTTTTTAAATATTCATAAAGGAACGCAAATTGCCACAATAAATACCAGGTTTGTATATGCTACGTGTTTCATTGGAAGAGGTGCAGAACCTGGTAGAATATTTCACAGCATAATGAATCTTCGGCAATCACCTACAAGGTTTTCTCCTTACGGTAAGCGAATCTCAAATGCTGTAAAACTTCTTTACGAGGACTCCATTCAAAATGCTGCGAGGGAAGCTATTTGTGAAAATGAAGGTAATAATAATATTGTGGTAGCGGGCAGAAGCACGGTTACACATCATCAAATGGTGCAGTTACTGTGACCAGCATTGATATAGGTAAGGTGATAGAAATATTATATATGTAAAAAAATAGGCACATAAAAACATTGTTTTTGTCCTGTTGGTGAAAATTCATGGTGTGGATATAAACAGGCTGAAGAATCGGGTAAGTCTTACAAACATAAAAAGTCTTCCGGATGAAAGTTTTCATAATGTCATTTTATCACGGGTTCCCAAAACAACATTTGTGCACATTGAAACACTACTCTCTCTCTCTGTTTTCTATAAATTATATTTTTTTAAATTGTGTGTTCTTTTTTTCTATAAATTATTGTGTGTTCTTACTTTTTTTCTGTATTCATGAACTGGAAATTTTTATTTTATATGTCCAATATATTCTTGTGTATACTGAAGTGAAATTTTTGAAATATTCCTCAGACATTTAGCTAAATAGCATATGTTGTAACACAGAAAAGGACAATTTTTATTAAATTCATTATTTTTCCACTCTACAAAAATTACATTTTTAAACATGCTGATCAATTAAAAAATTTTTTTTTAATTCTGTATAAAAATAAATGCTTATTAATTGCACACACAAATTTTTAAGCTTTAGTGTTCAATAGTAAAAGGTACATAAATGTATCTCAAAATGCGGGGCATGAAGCTTGTTATATACAAAAAAAAAATCATAAATTTCATGTTTAAAAACATAAAAATAGTTCTCTTGTTGTTTTGGATACTATTTATGCAATATTTATAGAAACTTTTTTATTCTTATATTTAAAGAAATTGTGTTTACATGTAAATATAAAACACAAATGAAACTTTTCGAAATGCCATATAATCATATATTACTGTCTTATAAAGATTATATTTTTAATTTGTGTCTTCTTTCTCTATAAATTAATTGTATGCGTGAACTGGAAATATTTATTTTATATTGCATATATATTGTATATACTGAAGTGAAATTTTTGAGATATTCCTCAGACATTTAGCTAAAAAGCAGATGTCGTAACATAGAAAAGGAAAATTTTTATAAAATTCATTATCCCCCCCCCCCACACTCTACAAAAATTACATTTTAAAAATGCTGATCAATTTTTTTTAAAAAATTTCACTTCTGTATAAAGATAAATGTTTATTTAATGCACACACAAATTTTTAAGCTTTGTGTTCAATAGTTTCTTTGTAAAAGATACATAAATATATCCCAAAATGCAATGCCCTTTTCGTTACACAAAACTTGTTACATACAAAAAATACACAAATTTCATGTTTAAAAACATAAAATCAGTTTTCTTGTTGTTGTTTTGGATACCATTTATGTAATATTTTAAGAATCCTTTTAATTCTGATACTTTAAGAAATTGTGTTTACATGTGAATTTATAAAACACTAATGAAACTTTTCGAAATGTCGTATAATGATGTATTACCAAAGCCATATTTTCATGTATTGACACATTTTTACATGGTATTTATGATGATTTATAATCAACTTGGTTGACAATAATATATCAGAACAGAAAATTCTTCAAAAATTGATGCATAATTTGAGAAAAATGATGCAAATGCTATAAAATATCTCGATAGATTAAAAGTGAAAAATGCTATATATGCATTTTCTGAGAAATCTAAGTAAAAGAAATAAGTAAAAAGTCTTAAAAGTTATTGAGAATAAGCTAATATTTAAAAAAAATAGTGCAAATACAGATTGTAATGCATAATTTTTTTGATGAAGTGACATTTTATAATAAAAATGCAATTATCTCAAAACGGTGTTTTTAAAAATGCGTGTACCATTTTCTCAGAACTTATTCAACGGAAGCACTTGCAATCTTCACTGAATATTACTGATATGTTAATATATATACTGAAGTGGAGCTTTTATTAATATACCTATAATATTTTTGTAAAAGTCAGTTATCGTGAAGAAAAAATGACATTTTTCAAAAAATTCATAGTGATATTTTACGATGAAAGTTTTTGAAAAAACTAAACAATATATTTGAAAAAGCTCATTTCAATTTAAATAAAAAAAAGTCTAATTAATATACAGACAAAATTTTAAATTTGTACATTTAATAGTTTCTGAGTTTTTAGTACATAAAAATGCTCAATTTAACATTGTCGGGATAGGGGGTACCGACTATTCTTACGGGAAGAGCGAACCAAGCAACTTCTGTATATTTTTTGTATTGTGGTCGCAAGCGGTTATTCTACAGTAGAGTAAATTCACAAGGCTAAAGCAGAAACGAAGCTGAGAACATCTCAGTGAACTGAAAATTTTTCATTTCTCACACAATATAATGCGGTTACACTCAAAAAGCGTGTGGCTAATATCACGCCACCCCCCCCCCCCAAGTCATTCTCTTCCTTCTAACTCAAGAGTATACTCAACCCTTTTTCTCCCCGAGCCACATACCTATGACAGGTATCTCTCGCGGGCCGTACCATGAGGATAATAGGTGAAAAAACACTATAAAACCAAAGCAAAATTAATCAAAATATTAAAACTATTTTTTGTTTTTGTTTTTCTTTTAATACTAGTATATTAACACACACAAAATATTTCTTTGTAAGCATCTTTTAATGATTCCTTCCTCGATTCCCGTTTTTCCATGAACAAGCCTCTTGTTTACACTCTACTATCAAGAAAAGTAAATTGGTAACAAAATTGAAAGATTTGATTGTTTGATTAATATAATTTCCCACTAGATTTTCAGTAGATTGTTCTTAAAAATTTCTTAGCTGAATGGGCTATGACCGCGCCACTCAGGAAAGGTCAGCGGGCCACATGCGGCCTGTGGCCCGCAGCTTGAGTGTCACTGTTCTAACTGCTCTCATCCTTTTTGACCCTATTGGTCAGTGACCTCACCCTTCCTTGTGGGTATGGGAACTGTTCATTAGAATCCCTTTTGAGCATCCGAAAAGAAGGTGTACATATACACATTTGTTATGACTTAACAACGTCCATTTATAAAAATGCAATTGGCATCTACATCCTCCTTTTTCTCACTATCAATACGAAAAAAACTTTCAGAAGAAAATCAAACAACACGATATCAGTACAGTTTTTAGTCAAATTTGTCCTTACTTCTTTTTCTTCCTCAGCATAATATTGAAACTGGTTCAATAATTTCTAGGCAATACGTAACATCCTATTACATAGGTTTTAATACCCCTCGCCTACACATGTATCAAATGATACACAACTAAGTTTGCAAGTTATAACGAACAACGGATTCTCGCTCCTCCCTTTTCATAAATCTCCAGCTCTCCGCAAATGACTTCCACAGAATTCGAGTCACATTTCTAACAAAAACATCTGCCTGGGTCGAATGGCCTGCGAACGGCAATGCTAGAAAAGTTTTAATTTAAAAACCAAGCAAAAACAGCAGTTTTTATCAGGATGAAAAAGGTCTCCCTATTCTTCCTCGGGCACAAAGCGGACCCATGCCTTTGTTTCCCATAGCGGCTGTCAGAGATCTATTGAGTGCGGAATAATTAACGAACTTGGGTAGGGGTGGCGTGCACAGCACCTATTTCACGTCAATTATCCAGTCACACTTGCGTGTCCGTTTTTCATTATTTATTTACTGCTCCCACTGTCTTGAGATCGCACCGATGAACAGGTCGGCTGTCATTCACCCAAAGCTTTTCACAAGTGGTCAGAGGGATTCGATCGGAATCTTCGAGTTGTTAAAAATAGCAACACTGCGACTGAGTATTAATTTGAAATTACAATACAATTTAAAATTCAAAATATTAGAATAACTCCAAAAAAGGAACTGTGTTGTCTGATAAAATGCATGATTGTAAAAATAAACGAAGGGGAAAAACAAAAAAAACTATGCACGCAGTAATTTTTTTTTTTTTTTTACCATAACCTGACGTTGGATACGTTGTTTACAAGTGTTGCAAAAAATATCAGAAATTATAAAATATTGCTGAAATTATTCAAAAATGTAAAACTGCCCAGATGTGATTCAAAGTATCAGAATATTGGTAACATTTTGAGATTAGTCATCGTTGATGATAAAATTTGAGTAAATGTCGCTTTTGCAAAAGTATGCTTGAAAGAGCTTTCGTCTAGAAGTTTTAAACGAACTGCACGAAAGAAATACATGACACTAACAAGACTTCAATGGACTAAATTAATGTGACGTTATAGTCATATGACAAATACAATTGCGTGTTTCAACCAATCAGTTCACGGGCCACACTATTGCCAACTTTTTCCTTTAAAAGACATTTTTTTTTAACTTTAAAGACTGTATTTGTTATTAAAACAAACGCGCATAGGTATATAAAATGCCCTTGATTTAAAAATACTCATATATATTTTTATTTTAAGAAACATTTTGAAGAATATTTTTTTAAATCTCTAATGGGGTTGCGGATTGGTATTTTAAACTTGCGGACTTAGTACATTCCCCGGGAGCTAGTATCTATTTTTAGTGCAGCATCATATAAGTAGTACAACAATCGCTGCAAGTAATTTTGACACCAGTTTTGACTCCATATTCCTCCTAGAGGGAGGCCTGAGCTCTGACGATGTGAAACCACACTAAAAATTTAATTTTGCCGAAAGCACCAACCCAAACAGGCACTCAAGGGATCTTTTACATGCCACATACGACATGAACACTGTCGATTTTTTGCATCAAGAAAATCCCCCGACTTTTCCTGGGTCTATCCCTCAAACTTGGGCGTGCTAAACCAAGACCAGTGCCAAACCAACTATGCCACCCAGCCGGTGTAGTTGAATATTCTTACCCAGGATAGTAATTGAATGTTCGTGGATATTCTTACCCAGTTTTCAAATTTGAAACTGATTGTGGATTTTAAAACTACAACAACAAGTGCAAGTCTAGTGTCACCTTTAAACTTAACGGAAAACGCGTGAATACATTTATCATGTAACCGTCAGGAATATTTGTGACAACGTATTCAGGGACTTAGTCAACAGACTTCCAGCACGGAGAAATGAGAGTGAAATTTTGAAAAATTATTCTAAAAAAAAACGAAATTTCAAAAATAATTGTGCACGTATTAGAGGAAAGCGAATAACCATACAAAGAAAACATGGATTGTTGAAACTTTTGAGTGATGAAAAACAGATTCAGGAATTTGAGATACACAAGTAGAAAATGGAAGTAGATAAGGAATCGATGCCTCAACATCCATCACATTGTAATAACTTCATATAATTTAAATTTCGGGCTTTCTTTGAGATGAATTCATTTTTGTTCACCTCTTCAGATATTATTTTAAAGAGCAAACAGGTTAAAAAAAATAAAAGTAACATGTGCTCGTGTATATAAAATATTGAATACAGAAATTCTTGTCCTTAAAACACTTCCATATTCCGTCTTCTATTGTAGGAAGCTTTACTTAATTTTGAAAATTTTGCTATAGAAACGCGATGGTATACAAAAATTTCCCTAATTTTAGAATTGAGTTCGAACGAAGTGAGTAGTGAAATTGTCGAATATTAAGAAATTTTATAGACTCGGTTGCCAATAATATTAGAGAGAAACCGAGATGTAGAAATACCGCATTACAAGAACGTTGCTTCTAACTTGTTATGAAAATAACTGTGAAAGAGATGAGAGCATTTGTGGAATAATTTTAAAAAGGATTTCTTTGTGTGCTACAGGAAAGAAAAAAGCAAATTTTAAGCCTGGGGTGAAATAACAATCTAAAATAACTCCAACTCTTTAAAAAATAAAAAATTTATTTTGCAACTACAAAAAAAATAAACTACCTCACTCCTCACAACAGCCTCACAAACTTTACTGCCGTACTCTCTTATATACGCTCCTCTCTCTCTCTCTCCTGTCATACACATCACTCTCTCGCACTATTGAGGGTACAACATCGCGGCTGAAACAGCGCCATCTATTTACTAAGCAAATCCTATTTAGCCACATTGAATTGTCTGAATAGTAA
The DNA here is from genome assembly GCA_019973975.1 of Trichonephila clavata. NCBI lineage: Eukaryota > Metazoa > Arthropoda > Arachnida > Araneae > Nephilidae > Trichonephila > Trichonephila clavata. Next base: position 177,811 of record BMAO01018579.1, on the reverse strand, counting down.
GTGAGTGAATATTAACGTCCCACAGTTCAGCTACACGAGAGCTTTTGGGGACGGCCCGCGTAATTTTGAACCATGGTCAAGTTACGCGGACGACACCTGAGTTGGCACCCCCCTCTCTTAACTACCACACCACAACAACGGGAGGACGTTTGAGCTCTCGATATATTTAACGTGCATCGCTCCCCTACACGGCGGGTCTTCAGTGGTACTGGGATCGAACTCATGACATGCTAGCCACGATCCGATGCCTAGACCACTTGGCTACCGCGACCACTGAACTGTCTGAAATATAATCTAGAATCTCAAAGTGTTTTGATATATTTTTAAAAGTGTTTATGATAAAACATAAGAAAAACTTCATATAAAATTAAAACACTACCAAGGAAAAATATAGTTAACAAAGCAATAGCTTAAAAATAATTCTAGAAACATTCATTACATTCTAGATATAATCATTAATACAGTCACGATCAAACAGTTCTTAATATTTATCACGGCTATTTTAACACACTAATGTTGCCATTTTAATATTTATTTAACATTTACAATATATTAAATTTAGGTTAACGTGTAAATAACATGAAAATTGTTTTTAAAAAAATTAACTTTTATGCGATTTGATTTTAATTTATGCCTCCAACAGAAGAGACAGATGTAACGAACATCAGCCCCTCCACCTGGCACTTTTTTGTGAAATGTACATTTACATTAATTTAGAAACCTTACACACACTAACTATATCGTTAAGCCAAAATAACAGTTAGAACGTCTGAATCTACTTTATTGGCACATATGTTCGCGAAATGTATGAGAATTGTTACTTAATCAGCGTATCATCAATATTTTACGGTTATGTTATTTTATTCAGTAAACGATATAATGTTGTCAGTTTATTCGATATAATGTTGCCAGATGTGCCAAAAGTATAAATATTTTTTAAAATTTTGAACGAAGTTTTATTTATACAATTATGGAATTAGGAATAATTCCATAAATGTGAAATAAAATAGATTACGGGTAGTATAAATATTATTCCACTTACCAGAAATCGTCAAAAAATGTAAGATTAGCTTCTGATTAAGCATACATACAAAAAAAAAAAAGTAAAATTACACCCATGCATGCTTTTGTGTATTATAGAGCAGGCAATACAGCTCTTTATATTCAGTGAAGTTTATTTCTCCATGTTGTTTTGATACTTATGCACTTGTGCTGCCGTTTCAATGGTTAGATACCTATTTGTACGCTACAAAATGATAAAAGCTGGGTACGAACTCCAATACAGATTGAATGCATAATCATGGACAATTTTTAGGTACTTAAAATTTATCTGAGTCGATAATCTTTCAGAGATCCAAATGTAAAAAACATAAGAGGGTTTACTACGAATATAGTAATCTAGATTATGAATTCTCAGGTGTTTCTAAAGAATTCGTTACGAATCAGTATCTGGAATTGCATAACATTTAGATTAAGGCAATGTAGAGGTCTATTCTAACAATCAAATTAAACAAAGATAAAACTGCCATTAATACTATAGCTTCGTATTGAAAAAAATACTACATTAGATGTTCGCATTGTTTGAAACGAAGAAAATAAGAATAGCCAAAAGTTAGGTAAATAATTATAATTAAAATAAATTTATATAAGTAATATTTATTTTATAAATAATTAGGACTACAAGAAAAGTGTTTATTATGCTGTATAATAATGTTTACTCAAGAAATAGGACTGATGATTAGAACTGAGGAGCTTAACATATATTAAAGGTCCTGCTGTTTAATTTATTCAATATTATTTAACAAAGTTTCCTTTTAAAAAGCTGGAAGAAGCCATGAAAAGGCTGAAAGGATCACGAAACAGATTTGTCAGTGGTTTATGAAGGACTTATGCAGGAAGCGGAAATGTGTTCTAAGAATGATATTTTATATGAAGAATATAGGTAAATCATTTCCTTCATTATAATTAATATATAAGCAAATATTATTAGATATTTCATCCATTTGCACAATTCATATAGAACTTTGTGTCTACTTAAGCATATATATTTACGTATCCATTTTTCTTCAATTTAAAAGCAGTTTTATTCCATTTAAAAAAATTATAAACTTAGATATAACTTATTTTACCAGCAAATATGTTGCATTATAACGAATTTATTTTGACACGCAATCAGCGACGAATAAATTTTTAAAAAGTTTATTTTTATCAAGATTCAGCCTTTTATCTCTTCTGTGGGTTCATAAATAGGTACCAAGCTTGCTTGGGAACAAAACAATGAGGGTTTCGCGTCAAACTGACCCCTGACCGGAACATCTGTTCATGCACCTCAGAACCCAAAATCACGAAAACTGAGATAGGCACAGTAGGCCATGGTCCTCCAATGGACTGTTGTACCACTGAGTTTAGTTTTGATTAATTTAATTTTTATTAATTTAATTTTTATTAATTTAATTTAATTTTTATTAATTTATTTTTATTAATTTATTTTTTTTATTAATTTAATTTAATTTTTATTAATTTAATTTAATTTTTATTAATTTAATTTAATTTTTATTAATTTAATTTAGTTTTTATTAATTATTTATTTGAAAATAGTATTTTGCAATATTTTTGTACATAATTAGATGTTAAATGTTTTGGTAAAGGGGAAAAAAAGGTTTTAAAAAAGTCTGTATACGTAGCAGAGGCAGTCAGGATTATTAAAGAGCCTTTAATCACTCTGCCATATTTTGGGAGTCAGCGAGGGGTGTTCAAAATCTTGGGGATCTGCGATGTTTGTCTGATACATAAAGGGGGGAACCACTGATCCATTGTATGATAACCTTTCCTTAAATTTACTGGTTTTGCATGTACAGAAAGAGGAAAAGGCATACAATTAGGATTTTACAGAACCTTTGGAAATGCAACTAAAAGTCAACAAATAGTTACATTAAAATATCATTTCACGTTAAATGATTGCAAGTTCAAATGAACCTATCGCAACTGCAACAATCAAAAATGATCCACATTACTTCATTAAATATTCCAATGCTCCCCACAACTCAATTTTATTTTTGCATCTTTGCTCCTTAACAATAAAGTGGGCGAAGTTAATCCATTGCATATCCTGAATGAATAATGTCGACGAGAATTACCTTCGGATGTATGTTTATTTATCATTACAAATGGAACTTAAAGAATTCTGGTTTTTCCTTTATGCAAAGCATTTCTGGTCTGCTGATTCTAAACCCGACATAATTATCGGCAGGAACTTTAAATATTTTTCTCGAAAAGGAAATGTCAATCATTCTGCATATTTTGATAACCCCCATAGTGAATAATAAAGAACACATTTCTGCAAGAAAAAAAAAATTAAAAGGCGATTGAAATGAACTAAAGCAAACCTTTACTAGATATATTTGGCAACAACGTGATTTATAAAATCTAATACATTCGAGTAATGCAAATTTTGTATAAATGGTGTTTTAAGAATATATATTTTTAATTGTGGACTCAAGAATAAATCAAAAGTTTACATGTATGGTTAAAAGTTTGCAAAATAAATAAAGTAGTCATCTTTTAACCGAGCTCCGTAATCTAGAATAACTAGACCGAGTTTTGTAATAGAACAATTCGAGTGAGTGTTTATTAGCGTCGCACTATAAATTAGCAAGAAGGCTATTGTATTGGCGACGGACCTCGTAAATTTGAACTTCGTTCAAGTGACGAGGACGAAACCTGAGCTGACAACCTCCATCCAAACTACAACACCACGCCAATGGGAAGACTTTGCACTCGACAGAGAGAGATTTAAGTTGCATCAGCCCCCTGTACACTACGGGTCTGCAGTGACACCGAAATTCGAACTCGCGACATGCGAACCATGAGTTCTTGACCATAACCACTGGGGCTACCGTGACCACTCGAATCATTTCGAAAGTAGCGTACGAATGCCTCCTTTGAGATGGTGCACAGCCAATTTGTAGAATTCTGCTTTTTTTTATGTCCTTTATCTTCCCAAGATTAAAATCTTTATATTACACTATATTACACATATACAGCCGTCTCTCAATAATTCGAATTTGGAGGGACCAATGAAAAACTGCGAATTATAAAGAGTTCGAATTATCAGAGGTTCGAATTATCAGAGGGGCAGAAAAAAATTCCCAAAATACACGAAGAGAAATTTTTTTCTTTCACATTTAAATTTGAAACTGTGTAATAAAACAGAAGCTGTACATGTGTATAAAATTATTTTAAAGTATTTTAAAAAGTACATATTACACAGTATAAATATTTTACATAAGTTAAAAGTCTTGTTTTAAAAGAATAAATTCAATACATTCATACACAATCCTAAGCATCTCTTCTTCACAATAGCGGATTATCGTTTCTAAACAGATATGTTTCATGGTCACGTTTTAAACGAAAGATATGGACGGCTTACAACGGGTGCGACCAGACTATAGTTCACTTGAAGAAGGAAAGCAATAAAAAAGTATTTGCGCCTGTGGAACCGAGAAACACAAAGAAGGGGTAGCAGACAGATGGTCATCAAAGGGGCTACGTTACAGAGGAGACACGCAGAGACAATACAAGATAAAAATAAAACATATAAGCTCCAACCTGTTTGCTACAGGACTCTACATGATAGTGAGTGTTCGAACAGTTGGGAGTGTTATAAGACAACTTCGAAGTATCACGTGTTGTAGTTTGGCCAACTACAGATTTTACTTCGAAATATTCAGTGTACCAAAAAGTACTGTTTTAATTCGAAATATCAAGAGTTTTTCTAGGGACTGAGCATATACTTCGAATTATCGAGAGATTCGTATTATCGAAGGTTTGAATTATCGAGAGTCGACTGTATATAAATAATACATTTAAAGGGCCCATGGGATGGCAGCACCTACCATGACACGTGACTAAGCGCGCTTCACAGGGATGCGCGCCCCCTGAGACGGAGAGAACCAAAGGAAACGACGAGAGCGAATCCTTAAAAACACTTATTAGCTTCACATGGCAACGACGCGCGTTTAATTGGTTAACTTAGTTTAGCATTTGTGTAAGCATAGTCCCCTTTTTCTCGATATTGTTAAAATAAATAGCTTTGTTCGTTAGCTCTTATTCTTTACAACGAGGGATGATCAGAGAACATGGTTACAAGCCGTAGCATTTGAAAACTACATATTGTGGAGAAATTTTTTCTCTCAGAGTGGAGAAAAATGGCGCTGCTTGTCCTACAGCTGGTTTGAGGGTACGTAATGAAAGTTCCCAGACGGTTCAGGGCGATTGAAACGGCAAGAGCTTAGCAAATTGGTCTCATTTGGAAATGCGAGCCGTTATTTGATTTTTATGGGCAAAAAAGTCAAATCGTGGAAGTTTTTAGCGAAGAAGCAATAAGCAGACAGCATGTAGCGAAATGATGTCACTCTTTTCAATCAGGCAGATAGGATGTCGAAAACTGTAATATGGCAGTGAGCGGCCGGCCAAGTTCTTCAACGACAGAAATTATCACGGCACGAATTGAAGAAATGATTCAAAATGATCGACGGGTCTGAGTGAAATCTCGTCAGAGCTGGGACTGAGCTATGGTAGCGTCCAATATATGTGCTGCGATATTCCAAGATAGCGCTGTGAAAACATCCACCGAGACCTTGCTCAATGAACAGGGACTTGAGTTCTACCAAAACGGGTTAAACAAATTGGTTCTCGTTCTGATAAATGCTTAAATACACTTAGTGATTATGTCGAAATGTGATAGGCACGGATATCTCTTAATTATTTTTTTGTATTTCCTGTCTATTTTTAATAAATATTTCTTTATTCGACTTGTAACTTTTTTTATCAACCCTCGTATCTTACGAACCACACTCCAAATATAACATATATATCTTTCCTGGAAATTGTCAAGCTTTGTGCAACACATTTTATCAAAAACGAAAATAATAGGCACTCACAAAACACTTCTTCGCACTTTTGGCGGTATGTTATAGATTGATAGATTTTGCATAAAGAAAAACATTTACGAATATGCATCGGAATTGCCTACTATGTGCACCGAACACTGTTTCCCTAGCTTCAGCCGTTCGCGAACAAAACATTGTGGTCCAATACCTTTTGAACACACTTCATAATTTCAAAAATGTTCACGTACATTCCAAAAATAATTTACTAGCAACACTTAAAAGTGTATCACAGTTTGAAAACCATGGAAATAAAACAGCAACTATCTCTTTTCCTCCACTTTCATTTCCCAAAAGAATTTGAAAACATATAAAATAATTTAGAAAATGTGTTTTTTCTTTCTGTTTATCCATTTGGAAAAATACTTCATCGTTATTTCTGAAAAAGATGCGCGGTTAATTGAACTCTCAATTGAGAATGTAACGACAGTTTACATCCTCCCTTTTATTTCTATTTGTGGAATATTGGACGGAGCACTGAACAGACATTGTTCTAGCTTTTAAAGAGAAAGAACAGTTCATATTACTAATTCTATGCAATTATTGAAATTTAGTAAGTAAAAAAAATAGTTCTCACCGAAAGGAAGTTTTTTTATTTTATACTTTCACTCATGAAGTACCACATTTTCTACAACTAGGTTAAATGGACGACTTTGTTATCCAGTTATATGACAGTAGATTATCCAGAGGAAGTTACTTTATATTTTTGCCCAAAATTTGCTAATAGTATTTCCAAATCCTTTCTTATCACAACCTTTTTTAAAAAAAAAAATTTCTATCTTATCATTAATTTTTCCAGTTTGTTATTGCTTAAAAAAATTATAAAACGACCTCTTAAAAGAAAAAATATTTCTATCTTCAGCTGCCAGTAGTAAAAAAAGAAATATAAATCTAGAACAAAATACATCATCACTTAAAACAGTTGCTTTTGTTGTTATCGTGTGTTTTATCTTGAGATACATATGAAAGACGAGAGATGGAAGAATAGAAACATACAATGCAAACACAGAAGAATATGGACTTTTTTTAATTACATACGATGACTCCTGCATATAACAGAAGGGGTGCGCTGCTTTCCATTCGAGACGGGAATCCATTTCGTTCGAAAAAGCCCGACTACTTTTACCGAAGATACATCTATGTCTAATTAGGGATTCGAACCCGAGCCCATTCGATTACAAGCCCATGGTCATAACCACCATACTGGCTGGCGGTATTTAAAACAGCCATGAAGTCTATTAGTTATGATAGTAAAACGCAAAAGAAAATTACATTAATTGAAATCAATAAATAAGTACTCAAGCATAATTTATTCATAATAAATTTCCAGAAGTCTTAAGCAGTAAATATACAAGGTGTGCAGCCTTAATGTGACCCAATAGCTAATTCCCGAACCGTTCGGTTTAGATATGCACTTCCAATTTGAAAAATGTTTTTAAAAATGTAAAGAATGTTTTCACATGCTTTTAGAACCAAAAAGCCCATTTACAAAAAAATTACAAAATTTAAATTTTTATACGGTCTCCAGGTTTTATCACTTGTATTTAGGAAAAGATGCAATACACAAAAACAAAGTAAACACAAAATGTTTCATTTTATTACGATAAAAACTGACCGAGTTATGCCTACATAAATTTGAAGCATCCGAGTTGCTCAGAAAAGGGGGTCGTATATAAATTGAGTATAGAGAACAGTAATTCACTATCTACAGAAAGAACAAAAGAAAAACATCACAGTAATATTAAAACATCGTAGTTTGAAAATTTGTATTGCTGTATGGCAAACAATAAAAATTAAACTAAAGAAATACAACTTGTACCGAAAAGATTAAAACAGTTTGTTTTAACAAATAGCAGCAAAATAATACAGGATTTGCCATTCAAATTATAGAATAATGTGGAATGATGCGCCAATCATGAATCAGGGGCTTTATTATATCAGAATGACCAAATTAACTTAAATAATGGTGAAGGCACGAGACAAGGGAATACGTCTATGACAAACTCCCAGTTTTATACAAGCTTTGAACAGCACGGGCAATTGTACAATAAGATGGATGTCTTCCAGTGGGAAATTTAATGGCATACAATCTTGCCACCTCTCTCTTATTTCGATTACACTGCCCATAAAACAGTACCATTTCTCAGTATTCTTCATTTGCATACATCTCGTTCTCCCGTACTAGAATTCGTAATGTTAGAATACGACTTTATGCAATTTCAAACGACTACACAACAGATTTTAACGTTCGTCATGATCAGCAAAAACGCAGCAAATCAGACTGAAGCCGCAGCATATAAGTCTATTTTTTTTAACTGTTTTTGAAATGTTTTCTTCGTCCAAAATATTTTATTTTTTCTATGTTTTACAAGTACACAGAATAAATTTTATTTCTTAAGTACTCAATTATTGTATTATTAACGTATGCTTTTAAATTTAAAAACGATTTTCATAAAAATTACGTGCAAGAGCGAAAGTTTCCTGGCAGAATTCCAACTAACTTCACTTTGGAGACGGCCTTCTTGAAAATGGCCGAGAAAATGGATAAAATTTTTGGTTTTCAAAGTTCCATAACTCGGCCAGTTTTTATCGTAATAAAATGAAACTTATTGTGTTTATTTTGTTTTTGTGTACTGCATCTTTTCCTAAATATAAGTGATAGGACCTGGAAACCGTATAAAAGAAATTATTTTTGTTATTTTTTTCTAAATGGGTTTTTTTGTTCGAAAAGCACGTAAAAACATTCTTTATGTGTTTTTAAACATTTTTCAAATTGGAGGTGCATATCTAAACCGAACGGTTCGGGAATTAGCTATTGGGTCACATTAAGGCTGGACACCCAGTATATATATATATATATAAAGAATTATAATGCTTAACAAAGTAAGCAAAAGAAAAAAATTTTGGTAAAAGATTGATATGTGATTGAAATGCCAAAGTTACTCTTCTAATGTCTAATTAAGCAGAGCCAAAATAAAATGTTTTAACAATATACTGCAAGTGTTTTAGTGAGTTTTTTTTACAAAATTGAATAAATTAACAAATTAAACTATTGAAGCATATAATTTTTAAATTTCTGAAACAGGGATTCATTTAATTATGAACGCGTTTTACACAAAAAGTTAACTATTTATGTAAAAGTTTTCCTCCATCTCCTTTTCAACAAACACGTTCCAGGATTTTACGCATGAAATTTTATTCTCATATTATCGACAATATATTAAGTATACGATAGTTCTACTTATTCGAAAACAATTTTGTATGTTTAAAAAAATATACACAATAAGGTTTAACTTTTTTTTTTATTTTCTGAAATTATTCCATGAAAATTATATTACTTTATTCGAAATTATAAATAATACTAATATAATATCAAAAACCAACACATTTTTAACTATCGGTATTTGAAGTAATAATTATTTATTAAGTATTAATTCTTAAAAAACAGTATACAGCATTTGTAGATGAAATAATTACAAATAAGTACGAATCCAGTAATATATTAGTTATCCTTACGTTTCAAACAATAGCTTTATTTATGTAATGAAAAATTAAATGAAATAACATATATTTTTATTTCAGCTAACAACTTAAAAGTGGTACGAATGCACACTTTAAATAAGGGTAAAATAATATGTATTTGAAAATAATGATTAACCAAAAATAACCTTCATGGGCTATAGTACTTCCCCGTTAATCCCTAATATTGCTTAATAATCATGTTGAAAGATAAGAAAAGCAGAGTCCATTAATTTAATATGAAATACCTTCTATCCGAAAAAAATACAGCTGCCTCAATAACGAAAGCAATTCATTTTATACCTTTACTATATGACATTCATTTGATAACAAAAGGAGCTATAAATAAAGTTGGGTTACATACATAAATAATAATTATTATTATAAAAGTGACGGCATTATTTGACAAAAATAACTCATGTTCAACTTTTAATAATCATTTTGAAATATTACTATAATTAAGAAATTAATTATTTAAAATCAATAACCACATATAATCACTTTAATACACTACAAAAAAATACTAACAAGTAACATAAAAAAAAATTTAAGTGAATTCCTTCTTAGGTCAACAAAAAAAAATTTTATTTACTTTTTATTAAATAGTTACAATTAATATAAATATGTATATACATATATAACAGAATCACAATATTAAGTGACAAAAAGAAAGCAATTTTCCATTTCTCTTTCTGTAAATGGTGTTGGACAATTTTTTTGCTTGTTACTATTTATTCATTAACTAAATTTAATTATTCTAATAAAACAGAACAGTATAAAAGAAATCACATCCTCAGAAATTAGGCCATCCCACTTGGGATTCGAACCCACGACCTTTGGATTAAAAGTCCAATGCGATATCCATTGCGCTACAGGGACACAACGAACGATTTTTCTTTCTATATATGCTGTCGGACTATAATTTTTGTTTGTTACTATTTATTCATTTTTAATTTAATTAATTAATATTTGAAAAAATTGTATTAACATCAAGTGTCATCCACTACAAGTTTTTAAAAATATATTTGAACTTGAATGGATGAATAGAAAGTATTTTATTAACGATTGAAAATTTGAACAAGATATATATATATATATAGGGAGAGAGTGAATTAATAGTAGGAATTGAAAAACAACTTCAGATCGATTTGAATTTTGATTAACGTTACATTCTAAGGCGACACGAAGGCTATTCTTATACGTATTCGCAGTAAATTCAATGGTGCAAATACAATTTTGTTACATAAAAAGTATGGTGGAATTTTTTTTATTAAAATATTTTTGCCGTTGTACCTTTCTTTTATAACAGCCTTGTAACTCTTAAAATATTCATATAATGTTACATAATATCCGAGCACAATTTTTGTTGAGTATGGATAGCACTGTTATTTTTATGTCTAAGAATAAAATCATGAGTTAGACGGATGTATAGCTAAAACATTTAATTTGATTTTAACAATTATGACAGTAAAATTAATCGCAAAACCCTTTTAATATGATGATATAAAACTCTTATGACTTCAGAGTATTTTAAAAAGAAAAGATTGATATGAATGTAGAGCAATATATATATATATATATATATACATTGGTTGATATATTACTCGTATTTTCAATTCTCCCCTGTATCATTTAAACATATATCTCACTAAACCTGCAGTGATTTGTATAAATTTTCTCTCTTAATTTCTAAGAAAATTTCCTAATTTTATAAATTTTGTCTAAAATAAAATTATAGGCAGCAAATTAAATAAATTTATTTCAATCAATTTAAAAGTAATTAAATTTTACAAAAGGATAATATTCCAATAAATTATATTCTAGATAGTTCAAAATATTTAATTATTTTTTGCCACTATCTAAACTTATTAAAGTCTATGCAGTTAAGGCACACACTCTCGAACGAAGATTAAAGAGTTAATGTTTAAGAATCAGAAATATGCAGCCTCAATTCCACTGTGTTTCAATTTCTGTGACTTCCTTATAAAAGCAATCGTTTAATTAATTAATTTATTAATTTTGTGGGCATCTAAAAACTTAAATTTCAAAAATATTCTCGATAAAATTACGGTACAACCAAAACTTGAACTGAAAAAAAAATATTCCACAACGGATATTCATTCGAATTATGAATTCGTATCAATATAATCTGGGAATAGTACATTGCTGATAAAATCTAAATGAAAAACAAAGAATTTGTTTATCATCAATGCTACTCCCAATAATTCTGCAAATTCTTCCGGAAATAGTAGAAATTTGTGAAAAAATTCATTCAAGAAAATTTATACCATTATGATATAATTGAACTTACCGTAAAATCCGGAGTATAACGTGCACTTTTAACATAAAAAATGAGATCGAAATTTACGGGCGCGCGCTATACGGCAGGTATAGAAATGAGAACTTTAAAACTAAAAAAAGAAACAAACGAACATATATAAAAATCAGTCTTCTGTATATATCGAAACATTGTTTATTTAAAAGGAATGGAATTCCTTATGAATTGAAAGGGTTGTAGTTCTAGAAGTATTCTTATTTTTTTTTAAAGCTTGGAACAATAACTTGAATAAATGCCTTCAAAGCATAACAGCATTGCACAGGTACATTTCAGGTTTCTTGGTAAAAAGGGGGTACGCGTTATACAGCGAATATACCTAAAAATTAAAAAAATGCAGCCTGAAAGTCGAGGTGCGCATTATATGACGGTGTGTGCTATTCCCCGGATTTTACGGTACATTAGTATAATCTAGAATATCAAATTGATTAAAACCTAAAGGAAACTACGTTATATTATTAACAAGTATCAAAATTACTCACCAAAATTCTAATTGATATTCAAAAAAAAAAAAATTTCTTAAATTTGACGAACAACTATTTCATTTACAGGACAAAAGTAAGAAAAAATGCTAATAGAATTAAGTTAATCTAGCTAAAATTAAATTGGAACTATGTTGAATGAAAAATAATTACCATTCGGAACACGTGTCACGTCGAAAGAACGTAGAGGACAAACACGCACACACAACAGGAAAAAAAAGGCATATATACAAAAAACGAGAACAAATGTGTATAAATATATTCTCTTACGTCCTTCTAGTTTTCTAAAAGTTTAAAAATAACATCATCCCGTGAGATGGGGTTGGAACCTACGCCAGGGGAAAGAGAAAAAAACTGTGCAGGAAAAGAAAAAAAGTGACCGTAAAAAAAATGAGCCCGTAGGAATACAACAGAAAAAGCAACTGAAGCTTTATAAAAGAAACACGAAGTAATTGAAAAACATCCGTAAGAAATCAACTATAGCACGTTTGTTACGACTTTGTTTGGAAAGAAATAAGTGCACATATTTTGGCTAGTTTATATATCTAAATCAATGTTTATCAGCAAGAGGTATGCAATAAAATTCTTGATTAGTATGTATTCCACAAGAGAATCCAATCATATTACCAGAAAAAATATTGAGTTCAGAAATATGTAGAGAATTCGAACAATCCATATCTCTTAAAATGTTATGTCAAATACTTGTGTAGCCCAATATTTGTACTGTATGGTATGATTTCAGTTAATTTTTTCACAATGAATTATGCACATAAAAGTGTTGCGTTTCTATTTACGTTTTACTTTATTTTCATGTTTTGTACAAGAACGGGGGGGGGGGACAAACCGCGGCTCGCCTTGAATAATTTTGTGGCCCACGAGATTCATTACAAGTTTACAAAAAACGATTATTTTGTGCAATGTTTTTGTTTTTAGTGTAGTATTTTGTAACAAATATATCCCATAACTGCTCTGTTTCATTACATTACTTCTGTTTTATACATACTTAGAAGTGAGCAGTATTGCATAGCAGCGACCACCCGCCCCACAGCATCAGGCTTGATTCCAATAACTTATATATAAACGCACAGCTTAATCTAGACCTAGGCATATTTGATCATTGCATAATTATTATTACAATTATCTAAGTTTGTATACCTGAAAAAAATGAAAACAATTTGCAATGGGTTCAAATCTAATATAATTATATAAATTACTATATACGGCCCACGGGATTATAATGTTCTTCCGAAGTGGCCAGCCAGGTCATTTGGGTTGGCCACCCCTATACTAGAATGATGTATACTTATATAAATTGTGTAACAAATAAGTGCATATGTTTATGTTGCTGTTGTAATTGCACGCCCCCATAGGCCAGCAGTGCTAGAACAGGTACATGATGTCGTACACTCTCAAAAAATTCAACACCAGCAAGAGATCGTCAACTAAATCCTGCTTGGTGAGCCCAAGGTATTCGAGGATGCGAGCAAACGAGACCGGCTCAGAAGAACAGTTGGTATACATTTCAAAGCTCTTGGATCCTTCGGAAAAATTTCATTGATTTAAGGCAGGGGTGGCCAACCCGCGGCACGCGTGCCACATTGTGGCACGCGGGAGTAGTAACTGTGGCACGTGAAGGCTTATTGAAAAATTACAAAAATTTTATGAAAATATTACTGAATTAATTGAATTACAATAGAAAATTACCATGAAGAGAATACGTAAAAGACAGAAATTTTCAGCGTGAGATTTTACAGGCGCAAAGGAAGATTTTTCTTTTCTTCAGTACAGCGCCAAAAATGAGATCATGGTCCAAAACTTACAATTCCACAGCATTGAAACGTTCCTAGAAAAGTGTTGAGTAACGTGAGACTAAAAACAAATAAATTCTCTCTCTCGGACGGTCGAATCTGCCCAAAAAGTCATCCTCTCTCGGGGGTGGTATACACTTGCCTCCGAAAGTGTGCGTACAGGCAATCATCTTGCGTGTTTATGCTATAATTACTATTAAAATCTCGCTTTAGAAAATCAACATAGCTGTCAGGGATTCTTCAAAATTTCCTTATTCAAACAGCAGCAACAAATTTCACCTTAACAAGAAGAAAAAAAAAAGAATTACCACCAAATAATCACCAACCATTCGTGCCATAAGTCTGCGTTCACTTACAAAATAGAGCTTTTAAAGACCTTTCATTATAAAATAAGTGCACTAAATCATGTTTTTAAGTAGCTATACTCTTTTTTAACGATTTATTTAGGATTTGAAAACTTTTGTGGTTCTATGGCAGGCAGCAGAATAGAGATCGATATATTGTTCAAAGAAAAATCATCAGAGATCATCAGAAAAGGGGGAAATTTTTAATGAAATTACTGAAACTGTTAATAGAAGACATTCATTGATTCAAAAAGTGTTCATAAACTACAAATCAACTAAAATTTTAACGTCCACGCCAAGATCCGACCGCTCATCTGCAGTGTCACCTCAAAAATCTTGCTTTGTAATACACTCTATAAAAATAAATCCAAGACTATAAGCTTCACAAATAGCTAAAAGTGTGGCTGAGATCTTGCAAAAAAATGTGACTTTAACCACAATTTGAAGGGAAGTGAAAAAGAATGACTATCATGGCCGAGTTGCACTCAAGAAACAATTCATCTCTCGAGTGAAAAGAGCTAAGAGAACGACCTTTGCCAAAAAACATCTAAATAGGACACATAATTATTCAAAAAATGTAATATATTCAATTAAAAGTGTTTTTTTTTTTTTTTTTTTTTTTTTTGTAATTTTGCATTTAAAAGAACAAAAATATGTTTGCAAAAATTCCTAGACAGATCTTAAGAAATAGAATCGTTGTTCGACTATCAAACATGGAGAAGGAGGCGTAATGTATGGGGGGTGCGTTGGAAGTTTTTCGGTTAGTGATCTGGAATTTATTGAATCAACAATGTACAAAATTGATTACTTTAACTTATTGAAGTAAAATATCAGGGAAAGTGCCGAGAAACTTGCGGTGAGTGATGATTTTTACTTTCAGCGGCACAAAGGTACCGAGCAAATGACTCCCATTGTGAAGCCGTGGCTGTTCTGACATGTCCCAAACCAATCCCGTAGGCCATCCTAGTCCCCAGACCTAAGCACAATACAGCATTTATGGGATTTACTCGAGTGAATAATCAAGGAAAACGTAATAACATCCAAGAAAATGCTCAAATCTGTCGTAGTAGAGGAATGGAACAAAATATCCACAGATGAGACAACTAAGCTAGTTAAATCCCTGCCAAATATGATGAGAGAGTTATAGAAAGAACAGAATAGCTTAAAAAGTATTAACTTTTAGTTACAATCCATTATTGTAAAGGTTTTTTCAAGTGTACGCAGACTTTCGACGCGCACGATTTGTGCCGTTCTGAAGTTATAAATATTTGTATAATTTTATGTAATATTCAGGTGTGAATTAACGACGTTAGATGAATCAATAATAAATAGTATTGATTCAGAAAGACTTCATTCAATTAGCGATTTTTGCATGAATATTAAAGATGATCGTCTGTACGCAGACTTTCGGAGGCAAGTGTATTTTTAACATCTGGGATTTCTATTCGAATTTCAGCTTCCCCTTGCAGTTCTGAAGTTTAGTGTTTATAGCTGTCAGCGTGATGTCAGATAAAAAGGTTTTTCCGAAGGTGTTGATTATTTACGATTTCTGTAATGTGAAGAAGTAATTCTGCAATATATTAGGAGAGCAGTTGTTGATACGGTAGAAGTAATTTTATCTGCACAAAGAGTCGCTTTATAAAGCAGAAAGAGCGAGAACTTGCATCCATGACTAATCAAAATACTGGATTCAGATCCTAGAAAATTTGTATCGTAACATTGACAGATTTTTTCTAGCTGTCAGACTCAGTTGATTTTAAACTCTGTTTAGCAAGACGTTAAGCCTTTTTTTTCTAAAACTGTTTTTAGATTTTTGCTTTGAGCGTAATTGCTTAGAATTTTTTATTTTAAATATGTTTATGAGTAAACCTTCGACATCGAAAAGAAATTGTGAATAGGATATTGCTGAACGTAATTTTAAAATTGTCTGGGAAGAGCAATACGTGTTAACACATCAAAATGATTCCAAGCCTAGCAGTTCCAAACAATTTAACTTGGACCGTCATTTTAAACAATTTTATAGTGATTTCAACAGCAAATATCATGTTGGATCAAATTTGCAAACGAAATTTATCAATAAAAAAAGAAATCTTTAGCAGGTCAAAAATCTTTGTTCCAGAAGAGAAATGACGAAAGGGAAACAATGGTGAAGGCTTCTTATGAACTTTCTTTGTTGTTAGTCCTCATGAAAAAACCATATTCTGTTGGAGAGGAGATAATAAAAAAGTAGCCTTTTAATTTTCACCCAAAATGTCGGTGATCTAAATGCCAAAAATATGGTTTATAAAATAGCTTTGTCTAGAAATAGTGTCATGCGTCGTACAGATGACATGGGACAGGATGTTGGAACGTAAACTGTCTCTGGACTTCAAAATTGCAAATATTTTTCATTAACTTTGGATGAAAGCTGTGATATCACAGACATAATGCGCAGTTTAAGCATCTTTGTGCGTTACACGAACAATAATTCTGATATTGTGAAAGAACTTCTTGATTTGCGCCACCTAGCAGGTGAAGACATTTTAAGGAACTTGAAAATGTAATTGAAGTTAACAAAGTAGAATGGACAAAATTAAACAGTGTTTGCACAGATGCCTTGCAAAGGTGGCACAATAAAAGATTTTGTTGCATTGCTTGAAAATTATTTGGGAAGAAAAGTTTTCAAGTATTATTGTATTATTCATCAAGAAGCTCTTTGTGTCAAGGACTTAAACTTGTCTTTCGTTGTTAACCCCGTGATGCACTGTATCAACAAAATACGAGCTCGTACTCTGAATCGATGAAGATTTGGTACGCTTTTCCCTGAAGAAACGGAAGAAAATGGCGAGTTACTCCTTCATTGTAGTGTGCGCTGGCTTTCCAAAGGCAGTTAGTTCACTTGCGAGATTTTGGAGTTTGAGGGATTGTGTTTTAGAATATCTGGAAGAAAGCGATGGCCCAGGAACTGCTCGCTCCTGGAGTGAAAATTGGCTGTGGGGATTAGCTTTTCTTACCGATATAATTTAACATTTAAACAATTTAAATTTAAGATTACAGGGGAAAAATTGTATTTTTCCTACTCTAGTTGGTCATATATCTTCTTTTATGAACAAACTTTTGTTTTTTGTCTGGATTTTGTAGTGAAAAAATTAACTCATTTCCCATTCACACATGCAGGAATTATCTACCAAAGTTAGTAATGTTCCGGACTATGATAGATTAAAAAATTTAATATCCATTTTACAGGATTTTTTCAGTGCCAGGTTTGAGGATTTTAAAGATAACAAAAATACTGAACTTTTCACTAATCCTTTTTCGATTTCTCTTAAAGACATTAATTGTTACCCATCTCAGGTACAAATTAAATTATTGACTTACAGCACCATATTATTCTGAAAAACAAATATAAGGAAATTATTTTAACCGCAAATGATCCGAATTACATCGAATTTTGGAAATTTGTGCCATCAAGCAATTTTTCAAATTTACATGATTTAGTGGTCAGATATTGTTGTAGATTTGTATCAACATATGTTTGTGAAGAAATATTTTCTCTTATGAACGTGATTAAATCAAGATATCGCTCAAAATTAACTGATATGCACCTAAAACACCTAATTTTGTTAGCATCTTCACGAAATAATCCAAATATAGATGATTTAGTAAAAAAACTACAAATTCAAAAACCACGTTAAGAAAGTATTGACTGCTTAATACTTATTTAAAATTAAATGTTTCAAGTTGCTTATTTTTATATTGTATCTAAGCTAACTGATTGATCCTGTAAAAATTTATCAACAATAAAATATATAAGTTTATACTTTTGTTTCATTTGTTATACCATTTTTTTTACATTCAATATATATAAAATTTGCATTTAAAAATATGTTTTGGGTGTAAATAACCCATAATAAGCCTATAAGTAACATTTTTTCACTTTTGTATAATTTTTAGTTTGGTGGAGAAGTTGGAAGTGGCACGCGTAACTTTTTTTTATCAGATCGAGGCACGCTTCCCAAAAAGGTTGGCCACCCTGATTTAAGGTGACCACTTCCAAAGTGGGCTAGAATAGTTTGTTCCTGTCTATTAAAACCCTGGGCCAGGGAGCCTCCAGGACGAGAACACTGATACCAATGGTGCTCTGGGGACCATAGAAGCGGTCTTATTCTGGTGTTTAATTTTTGAAAAAATCTCCAAAAAGGTGAGGGGTGCTGACAGCTCTGGGGCTTCGCAAGAGCCAGACTTGGCCAAAGTGTCCGCAATCTTATTTCCCTCTAGAATCTAGAGGGAAATGAGATTGCGGACACTAGATCTAGAGCAGTGATGGGGAAACTACGGCCCGCGGAAAGGTTTAATCCGGCCCGTTTAAGAGTGCCGTCGTGAGAATGTTTGAACGCGTTCTTACTTCGTAATGTGACGACCCGCATAAAAACTACCTGCGGCGATATTCAAAACACAATAGTATTCTGGACAAATCCATCCGACCTAAACAGATGACTCATCTTCGCTCGAAACTTCCAGACACTCTCTCATTTTCGATTCATTGTTCTGTTTTCTCGAAAGAACCGGAAAAATCCAATTCCCGAACAATCCTTGCAGGTAGGTATAAATACAAGCGAGGCCGCCCGAAGATCAGTTAGTTAGCGACTTAGTCAGTCATCTGCAACGACCCACTGTGACTCGAGTAATTGTTTGTGTAATCCCCGAAACTCCCACTGCCTCAACAAACACCCGCGCAAGAGCATTAGTTAGCAGTAAGCTTTCGTCAATTGCGTTTCTGTGTGTTGTTCTCCGTAGTAGGTAACGTCTAAAATGGATGTTAAAAAAAGAAAAGTGGATTCAGAATGTCGAGTTTTTAAAGAAGAATGGACGTGGAAATATTTCTTTACTTTATTAAAAGAAAAACCTGTGTGCTTACTTTGCAATACAACTGTTGCAGTTTTAAAAGAATATAACATTCAACGCCATTTCAAGAGCAAACATGAAAACCACTCCTACTCATCGTTAAGTGAAGAGGTGAAAAAAATTAAATCGAAAAATTTAATAAAAAATTTATCAAGTCAACAACAATTATTTCAGAGAGCTAATCATTCTCAAAGATGCGCTACGAAAGCCAGTTATGTGTTGGCTTATAATATTGCTAAATCTAATAAAGCATTTTCAGATGGTGAATTTATAAAGCAGTGCATGATAGATGTATGCGATATTATGTGCCCTGAAAAGAAAAATGATTTTCACACAGTCACTGTCTCTCTCAAGAAGAACAATCACCGAGAGAATTGAAAATATTGATAAAAATCTAATTTCACAACTGACTACAAAAACTCAAAAATTTATTTTTTATTCAATCACCATGGATGAAAGTACAGATATCAGCGATACTGCGCAGTTACTCATATTTGTAAGAGAATCAACGCCCACTTTGAAATTACAGAAGAACTTGCAGGGCTGCAGTCAATGAAAGGAACAACGACTGTGGTGCCGATATATTTTGTGGATTTGAAAATTGCATCGATAAGCTTCGTTTACCTATTGATAAGTTATGTAATGTAACTACAGATGGTGCTCCTAATATGGTTGGAATCAATCAAGGATTTGTTGGGAAATTTAATTCTAAGTATCTGGAAAATGATGTTGTTTTTTTGCATTGCCTTATACATCAGGATGCTCTCTGTAAATCGGCTTTAGATGTTGACCATATACTTAATATTGTTGTAAAACTAGTAAATATGATTCGTTCCAGAGGATTATTACATCGCCAGTTTCAACAGTTTTTGGAGTCCGTACATGCTGAGCATTCCGATATCCTGTATTATTCAAAAGTTCGTTGGTTAAGTGCTGGAAAAGTATTTGAAAGAATTTGGGATTTAAAAGACGATATTGTGAATTTTCTTCTTGATAAAGACATTTATAATCAATTTGACGTCTTAGAAAACGAAACGTGGTTTTCTGATTTCGCTTTTTTCACAGACCTCCTCGTACACATGAATAAACTTAATCTCAAATTGCAAGGGAAAAAT
Source organism: Trichonephila clavata (assembly GCA_019973975.1). Taxonomy (NCBI): domain Eukaryota; kingdom Metazoa; phylum Arthropoda; class Arachnida; order Araneae; family Nephilidae; genus Trichonephila; species Trichonephila clavata. The sequence goes on along the minus strand of BMAO01018579.1, from coordinate 157,376 downwards.
CAGTTTCTTCACGATATTTGGCAATACCTGAAAAGTTTCAAATTACAGTTATTATTATTTGCTAATCAGATCTCTAAATCTGATTTTTCTCATTTTCCAAGAATACAATCTTTAAAATTCACTATATCAGATTAAAAAATACGAAATTTTTTTTGAGAAAATTATCTTCAGAATTTGAAAGGAGATTTCAGGACTTTAGAAAAATGGAACCAGAGTTTAGTATTTTTGCGACCCCATTCAATGTTAATTACGAAGAAGTTGATGCAAAATTTCAACTTGAGTTAATAGAACTGAACTGTAATACTCTCCTGAAACAAACTTTTCATACAGTACTAGAATTACTAGAATTTTATAAAAATGTAAGTCCAGATAATTTCCCAAATCTAATTACTCATGCAATGAAGATAATTACAATGTTCGGCTCATCTTATATATGCGAACAAATCTTTTCAACAATGAAGCTTAGGAAAACTTCTATAAGAAACAGAATTACAGATGAGCACCTTTCATCAGTTTTAAGAATTTCTGCTTCGCAAATGGAACCGGACTATGATGAAATTTTGAAGAAACAGTCTCAATTTAATTTTTCTCATGCACCATCAACCAGTAATGACACCAGAAAATAAAGTGATAATACTTCACATCAAGAACTACACTAAATTCATTTTATATTTTGTGCTTATAATTTTCTTACCTTTTGCTTTTTTACTATTAAAATAATAAGTGTATGTAATAATATATGCATATATTCATAGAACACAAATTTTTTAACGATTAAGTATTATTCTTTGGCCCGCTATGATTGTCTAGTTATTACAAATGGCCCGTCTTAAAAAAAAGTTTCCCCGCCACTGATCTAGAGTCTAGATCTACGTGGGTGGGAATCCACTGCAGATGTGGAAAGTCGTTTTAACTTGTTGAGTGTTGACCACTCCAACATTATCTCTCACACTTTGCCAATTGGACAAGTGCTGTATTGCACTTCTACTATCAGACAGTAACCAAATCTCTTTTCCATTTGGAAGGGATGCAAGAGAATCAAGGACCTCATTAATGGCTAATAGGCATATGTTTATTAAGAATATTTTAAGTACAGATAATTAAAAATTACCTTTGCGTTTCTTTTTATCAAAACAGAATTAAATAGCGATAAAATTACAAATTTGTTAAAGTTTTTTTAAAGAAATATTTAGAACAAAATAATATAATATCATCCATGGGCTAACTTCATAACGGTCACGTGATAAAAGCAATCAAATATTCTCCGTTGAATTCAATACAAGTATTAGACTTGTTGCTTTATTTGTAAAATTTAGAACAAATTTCATATTTTATAATTGGGAAAAGATGTTAAAGTATTAAAAAAACAAAAAATATTGAAAAAATGTTTAAGTTAAAATAATATTTTTTCACGCATACTTTAAAATCAAGTGGATTTTGCTTACTTATGTGCGTTGTTACTGTTGATAAATATGTACTTTTCGAAGGAAATTTCTGCAAGAAGTAAAAGTTGGCAATAGCGAAGAGAACTGATGGCTGAAAACACGTGACCATGACGTCACATTAATTTATGAACTAATTGGCTGTAAACAAGCAATCGTAATTGTCATCTGACTAGGACGTAACAAAAATTTAGGCCATTTTACTCAAAAACTAATAAAAAGAAATATTTTTATTTATTTCCTTATTTTCCCCCCTTTTTCTAAGATGTGTTAAGTGTGCGTGTCAACAAATACAATTATAGAATCATAAATAATCGGTGTAAAAAAATTCCTAAAACACATGTGCTCTAGTTCTATTTTATAAATATAGTATTATAAAACTATGCGTTATAATGTAACTTTTATAAAATCAACAAAAAATAGCAAAAAAATAATAATAATAATAATAATAAATAAATAAATAAGAGGAAAAAAATTAAGAAAGACGAAACAAAAACATTTTAAAGAAGAGACTGCAGCGTAGCAAAAATAATGTACCTTTGTTTCTTGTGAGATGTCCTTAATAAATTAGAGGAAATAATCCCATACACAGAATAAGAGAAAACATTTGGAAGAATTGGGGGAAATTGAACAATTATTCATAATCTACTAACAAAGCCATATTTATTCATAATCAAAATTCATAAAATTTTCAAAACTTTAAAAAACAAATTCAAAGAAACTATAAAATGTCTGGTATATAAAAAGATGAAATCAAGGTTATAGTCTTAAATACATAAAAGATGTTTTTAGGAATAAAAATAATTATAATATTGATCATAAGAAATATTCATATAGAGAGTTAAAACAATTGACCTGCTTCGAATACTTTCATTCTTCTGATAATGTTTCAAAAAAAAAGTTCGTTTCTATGTTAATTTTTGATTTCCTGTCAGTGTAACGACAAAAAAAAATGTATTATTTAATATGATAGCCCTAAATTTATAACATTTTATATAAAAAAATGTGAAAAACTTTCCTTACGAAAATTTTTAAAAAGTGTTAAAACATGTTTCAAACCTAAAATAAATCTTTTTTTTTAGTCATCGCATTTTACTCCTTGCGAAAGGTAATACCATTTATATATATATACATCATTTACATCGCGGTTCACTTCAAATAAATTCCTATTTTTAAAAAAAGCACTTGTAGTTTTTTCGAAGGAAAAAAGAACATTTAAAATAACGAGGAAATCCGAAACTCAAAATTTATAGTGATTGGATATTGGAAAAAAGCTTTTTTTCAAAAACCAGTTTTTCATTTAAATAATAAAGCATCGTACTATAAATTATACTTTTTTAAAAAAGAAATAAAAATAGTTTTGCATTCATTGAATTCTTACAAAATTTTTCAGAATCCATTTACAGTTCTAAACAGTAAAAATTAGTTACTGTTTACTAAATAAGTTAATAAACGCAAGAAGGAGAAAACAAATTCTTAAAAAATTTCATTTAACTAATTTGCATCCATTTTTCTACAAAAACATGGCATTTAAAAAAAAAAGATAACACCTTTATAAGTATATGCGCTTTTTAAGTAAAATATATTGAACTTAACTGAATTTCATAACTGAAAACATTATTCAATGAGAAAACGAACTGAAAAGTTTTAAGACAAAAAGAAAACTAAAAATATAGGACCATACAGAGCTTTTTAGAGTATATTCTAAAGGCAAAACTTACGACACACACACAACACACAAATTCTAGAAAATATCAATGCTTAAAGTTTTGATGGACTTTTTCAATACTTTATATTCAAATTATAATCAAAACTATATGATATAAAAAAATAGAAAAAGATACTTTAATTTGCTACTTAAATGGGGTTGGGAGATGAAATAATTAAAACACTTATTGAAGTCCTACACAAAACGAAGGATTAAATAAAAGATTAATTGTTATATCTCACAGTAATTAACAATATAGTTTTGTTTCCCTTCCTATTAGATTTTTAAAAAATAATTTATGAAATTCCTCCACATCAAAATATATATGCCTGGATACTAAACTTAATTACTTAACATATTATCCTCCTAATGATTCCTTCTTAAACGTGAAATAAATATCTTAAAGTGATTTTTTAAAAGATTTATAACATAATCATAAAAAACCATGAAATTTCAAAAATTGTAAGATCTTTTTTATTACATATTACGAAATATTTCTTCATTAATAGAAACATCTTATCTATTGTCAAGTAAAAATTCATAAAAAAATTTTAATCATTCAAATGTACACCCTTCGTACTGAGGAATATTTTGGAACATGATATTCAATTCATTCAGTCAATAGTGTTAAGAAAATAAGTTTATATAAATGTGAAGAACATTAATTCGTTTATTCTCAGGTCAATACTGCTAAACAAGATATTTTTTAACAAAATATCAATCATTGGCATGGCCAAGTAATTTTAGCGCGTTTTTCACATATATTTTACAATAATCCAACTATTGAACGTTTTACTAACAGAAAGTAATACTATACTTTAAAAAAAAAACTCTTTTTAAATTTTTAAAAAACTATTAAATTTAAATATGATTCGGCTCATCTAGGGCACAAATGCGATCAAATGCCGAAAACCCGAGGTCAATCGGTTAATTATTGGCTGAGAAAAAGGTACGACAAAATATGGAACGAAGACGAAGACGAAATTTGCGTCCTAATAGCGCTTTTTTTTTTACACTACGTGAAAAACGCGCTAAAAATTGAAGCGGAAAGAAATAAAGGTTACAGCAATGTGATTTTGCCTTCCTTTTATAAGCTGTAATGTCTAAACAGAGAAAATTACATAAAGGGAAAATTCATGACTCATTTCAAAATTTGATTTAAAATCTAACATCTTGATTAAAGAAAATGCGATTTATTTTTAAGCACTTGTCCATAAAAAAGGGAGTATTTGAAAGGTTTAAAAAATAGTTTTTTAGGTTTAGGTGTTTTTTTATTAATAAAAAATAATATCTCTTTATAAATAAGTGGTTCCTTTTTTTTAAAAAATAAAATTTCTATTTCTCCATTATTTAAAAGATTATAGCAGCAACAAAAATCATTTGTAAATTTATATTTTAGTTAATGGATTTAAAAAAACAGAAAATACAAATCTAATAAAAATAGGACTAATATATGCATATCATGTAGAGGCCATATTTTTTGCAAATTCCCTTAGAAAATGGTGTGAAAAAAGCATTCATCTATTAATTATTAACACTGCCGTAAAAAGAAAATTATTACTTCCATTTTCCCCAAGTATTACTGGTCTAAAGCTATGGCTGTATGCCAAGGTACGTAGACCTGGTCTTCTCAGAATCTATTTATGTAATACTTCTTGTTCATTCTATCCAAGCGTTGATCACGCGAGCTTCGCTTTACTTACCAAGCAATCTCAATAAAACATTTGTGCAGTTATGTATTCACTTTTCTCGAAAGGCAACAATCCTTTCAGATTCCCTGTCTCTGTTGCCTTTACAAGTTTGAAGGGTTGGTAAAAACAAGCAGTATCACAGCTAGTAAAAATTAAAAACTTCAACAAAAAAAGCTAAAGGTGGGGTATTTTATTAATTAACCATAAATTACTACTAAATTGTCTTTACAGGCACCAGATTTACATCAGTAAAGGAAAAAGCAATAAGACTACAAGCAGCACATGGATCTTTGAGATATATCTTTTTTAAATTAATAAAATTTTAATACATCTTATTCTATCGATCTATTGATACGCTGCATATACATCCAAACACATGATGCAAATCGAGAAGAAAGAGTATGAAGATATATACAAACATTTCATATTAAATATATCATTGCATTAGCATGCTAACCCCGCTTTTTAAATTTCATTTTGCACCACGTTACTTCACTCCAGTTTTTAGGCTTTTCTGACAAAAAATTTTAAGCATAGCCCCTTTCTTTAAAATTTTTATTATTGTCTTTGAATTTCTTACCTTCCCAATTTCAGTAGTTCTATTTTTTATTTTTAAAGCAGAGTGTGTTTTTCTTCTTAATCATCCACAGTAAAAAATATTATAGGTAACAACTATCAATTCTAATGGCTCCATTATGGAATACAAAATCAGAAGAATTGTGATTATAGCTAGATTAATCTCTTGTTTAACCACTCAAAAAGCATAAAATAGCATTAAAACTCGAATAACTATTAATTCTCTAGTTATTTAGTAGTTGTTAATTCTCTACAACCTCCCTGAATAACAACTCAAAGCCATTTTTATTCTCACAAAAATTAGAACATACAAAATTCTACTGTCACCATTTGCAATTTTAAGTTACAAAAATACACCAAAAGCAAAGATAATAATCAGGTAGAGGATCAACACCTGACACTAATGACAAAGAAAATCGACAGGAATACTAATATTATGCTGCCAGTACAAGATGTTAGTTTTAACCATTTTAAAGTATTCCAAATAATTTTATCAAATATTATTGAGCAGAGTAATGCCACATTTGTCAGATTTTAGGTAATCACTACCTATAGATTCTGGATGCGAATGATCTTCACTTTAATATTCATGATATAGTCTGAATTCGTAATGAATTGAAGGTATTTATTTTATTTAAACTCATTGAGCTTGTTAGCTACAGTCATATACATAGAGAATATTTAGTATTTAAGAAATATATTCGAAAATATAAGTATTATCTAAATAGCGGAAACGAAATTTCATGTTTTAACATCGAAAATTTGCTATAATCAATTGATTAAAAATTATCTCAATGAATAAATAAAAGAATGAAAAGAACACGCGAGAAGATTTATTTATTTATTATTTTTTTTTGAACATATAACTAATCACAACAGTTGAAAAGAGAATGGAATGTTAAAAATTAAGATTCCATTTTTTTTTTATTCTTCATACGTAGCTTAATATAATACATTTTTCTTTTTTCTCGTATATAAACACTTATCGGTACTTACGTACTATCGCAACAATCGGCAACTCTATTAATAACTCGCCAAGTTGGCAACTCCGATTTCCCATGTGCCATATGCGCTGAATTGGCAACCATGTGCATCGTTTCATATAATGTCACCAATAGGTTGCGATAATACGTATATATAAGTACCCTCTTATCTTATTAACTAACCTAAAATTACTCAAAAACAGCCAAGAGATAGCTAATCTTTCCCACAAACATAGCAATTAAAAAAATAATACAATTCTTGTATCTCAGAAGTAAAAATAAAAATAATTAGAAACGAAATAAAACTAATTTTCTAAAATGGAACTATTGCCCCAGGAAGAACTTTTATACATAAAGAAGTTTCAGAGAGAATCAAAAACAGTATGTTTCAAAACGTCTCAGTTTTTATGAAGGTGAAGAAAAAAAATCTTTTTAAGAGGTCAACCGACTTTAATATTTATACAGGAAAATGCAACGTCTTTAAAACAACACTAAAAAAAGACTATAGAACTCACCTGATTCTACTCGTTGTACCTTTTACTAGCCAAATGGAATGGAAATAACAATCAGATAACGAAATGTTCAGCTGCCTATGAGTATAATAATGATACTGTGTTGATTAAAAAAAGAAAAAGAATTGATCAAAAAAAGAAATTAAAAAAGATTTGATTAAAAAAGAAAATAGAATGAAGGTAAGGCAATTTTTTTTTATCTCTCTTTGAGCAGAAAAATGGATATTTTAAAGTAATTTTCTTTTAGTATAAAAGTAAAGAATATTTGTGAAAAAATTATTAAATGTTCCAGGTATGAAAAGTTTTTTTTATGCTTTGCCTCACGTATTTATTGCATTGTTAATATTCAACATTTCATTAAGATTAATTCACTGAGATTTCATTCATTAATGCATTAAGATCGATTCATTTTATCTTCATTTGATATATAAACTAGACATATAAATATATTTCCATTTTTAATATTTCATATGAAAAGAGCTTCCCTTGAATTTTAAAAATAATTTCAAGAACAACATAACATTACTTTCGAATACTTTCAGCAGCTACAAAACAGTAAAAAGAATCACTCTAAACCTAAAAAGAATTCTGACAGCTAACTAAAAATCATTGTATTCACTAAAAATTCAAAACAAAGAAAGAAATTTCTCTCTGAACTTCATTCTGTTTTATTTCATTTGTTTCTCGATTTGGTTTTGCTATGAAACCAATGCAATAGTCAAGTTAAAAATTATAATAAACTTTATGATTATTTCATAGCATAATAAAGAGCACCAGTAGGCTATAAAAACATCCAAACAGGCAGTTTTCAGTCTTGGGCAGAATAAAATCGAACTAGTCAGGGTTTTTCATAATTTCCTGTAGAGCTATAGTAAAAAAAACTAAGAATAATACAGCAAAAAAAGAACATTTGAAAGAATACAGAAACAATTCAAGTTTTATTAACATAGTTTACAAGTGTTCTACGTGTGAAACCTTGGATACACAGCATACAGTATTGCGATAGTCCCAGTTCCTGCCACACTCAATTCAACATGGTACTATCAACGTTATTGACAGCACGTGTTACGTATCACACACACATTTCATGTAGTTTTGCTTCATCATGCGGCAGAGGGGGTACGAAAACTTGGTTTTATGTAAAAGACCAAGTTTTCTGATAACGCGGATAACATAGAAAGGATAACGCATGCTGTCAATAACATTGATAGTACCATGTTGAATTGAGTGAGGCAGGAACTGGACTATCGCAATACTGTATGCTGTGAAACCAAAGTTTCACACGTAGAACACTTATAAAGTATGAGAAAAAAATTGAACTATTTCTGTATTCTTTCAAATGTTCTTTTTTGGTGTACTCGTCTTGGTTTTTTCACTATAGCTCTTCGAAATCCTGAAGGAAAATACGAATAATTTTTATTTGAATCTAATTAAAAACCTTTATACCAATTCAAACTGCTAATGCAAATATTTATTAAAATGTTTTTACTACGAACTATGTAGAAATAGAGAAGTATATTAGTAAATACATCAACCATTATTAATAAATTAACCATTCAGCAAATATATAAAACGCATCTCACTAGAGAGTCTTTAACTTTTTCAGTTGGCAGGCACATTCTGTATACACGCGCTTCTAAAATTCAGTTGCATCACTTCCTTCCGTCATTTCGATTAAGAATGGTGTAGTAATGACGTATAAATCACGAGAAAGTTAAAGGCAGGACAAGCGTCCTTATCAGTTTCCACGAGAGAGTACGAAACTTATTATCCCAAGATAATCCACAAAAAGATTCTTATTATGAATGAATGGCATTAGAGCTGATTGTCGATTGTTCTTTTATTTGTTTGTTCATGTGATATGATTAAATTATTTTTTTAAGGCGGAGATTTTAACACGTTTGATAATCAGAATTCCACTTAATACTATTACACATAATCACTGACAGAATGCTAATGTTGAATACAACATTATGATTGGTACTTTATAAAATTATAGCACATTTCTCACATGTTTCACAAAAAAGGAATTTATTAATATTCGTACAAAGTGATTATCTCCACAAACACTATATACTGTAATTTTAAACTGCAAGTTCACTACTCTAAAGAAATATCATGAATGGACGATAAAGTTTTAATCCAATAGTTTTTTTTTATTTACTTATGATACTATAACAATCCTTCTATGAGTAAGTATAGTAATTTTCAACAATCATACGGCAGCTTCAATTTTATAGTTTACAACACAAACGTGTTCATTAAAATAATTAACCAAATGAGAAAATACTTGAAAGATAATAGCTCGTAATATAATCACTGGACCTTTGTTAAAGTACAATGAGAATTAAATAATACTTTCAAAGACATTTAATTAACTTACTTTTCTTAATTTATGTTTATAGGAAAGGTAGCTCCTCGAATATTAATTATTTTCGACCAACATAAATAATCAACCTCATTTATCCTAGATCATTAAAAAACAAACCAGCTCTAAAGTGATAGTACATTAAAAACAAATAAATTTTTTTAAAGAAATAACAAACACATGTATTAGATATCATGCGTGTATTTAATTATCTAAAAATGTTATTGAATGGATGATACAGTAGAATTTAAATACGCTACAACATATTATTTTTTTAAAAAATACAAGTGTTGAAAATTTGATAATTAGGAATATAATACAGTAAAGATTTTTGCAAATTAACCAATTCTGTTGGTTCGAATTCTTTAAAAGAACCATTTTCAGATTTTTCGTAAATAATTACTCCAGTAGAAAAAAGATAACATGACCCATTTTCCATTTAGAAACATAATCGTGAAATCTGCACTTCAACAAATGAACAAAATGATTTTTTTTTCGATAACAATTTAGTAATTTCTAATTAATAAATATAAAAAATAAAATTTTGATATGAATCATATTTGACCCATAAGTTAAGTGCTGAATATTATTAATTTCTAAGAAGCAGGTCAAAAGGTCATTCATTTAATTTTGTGTGTGCCATAATTTTGAACATTGCGTTGTTGTCGCTATTAGGTTTATGAGTAATAAGAATATATTTAAACATTCTATTGGTTCAAATCCGCTTCACATCCATAACTTTTTAAAGGTAAAGAACAGGCTTCTTAAGATAACGGTACAAAAATAAAAATATTTGCTTCTATTAATTGTTAATCATTTTACAGACGTTTATTACTCACGCAAGAATGGATTTTATGTGCGTGTATATATATATTATCTTGACGGTTTCTTAAGATGATAGGCAGTCGCTTAGAGGAACACACAGGATTTTTCAGGAGGTGGGGGGGGGGGGGGCCAAAGTTTACCATTCTCTGATCATACCCCAATGTGCCGTCAAACATATTCTTTTGATTTGCCGATTGTCAGGAACAAAAAACAGTAAAATATGAATTATTGAATAAATAATTAGCATTAATTATAAAATAAATTAATAACAAATAATTAATTAGTTAAATTTTACGTAATATATACATAGTATCATAATAAATCGAAAATAAATCAAGGGTGGTGGGGAGGCTCCTACCCATGATCCCCCCCCCCTCCTTATGTGCGTCAATGCAGTCGTTAGTTATATCTTTAATTCATTATGATCATGTTCAAGTTCAATTAATCTCTATAGGTACTATAAGTCATCATTATACAGCGCGCGAAAGCTTGTGCATTTTATGCAGTAGGTAACAGCAGATAATGTGAGATTACTTGGAATGAATTAGGATGGGCGTTAACAATAAGGTGATACGTATTCATCGTGTGTACGTGTACTTTAGATAGGGTTTTAAGACAGAATCGTCATCTTAGAGGATAATGTGTTGATACTGGCCTGACTTTTAATTACATATAATCTAGTAGGAATCATACACAATGCCACCTTGTATAGAAATCTTAATTATGGAGCTCAGAATAAAGCAATGGATTTTTTTTTTATCTTAACGTCTTTTTTATACCTACTTCTAAATATATTTTAGAGGCTTTTACCCCCCTAAATAACAGAAAACTCATTGCACTTAAATATGGAAAATTAAAAATGTTTTTAAAAAATATTTTTCTAAAGTTTTCTTTGAGCTGAAAGCCCTTATTTAATCAGAACATTTCAATCCATTCCAATTTTTTTTAAAAAAAAACAGATAATTTGTGACGGATCCATCCGCGTCCTTTCTTTAATATAATCCTCTTTGGAAATCTTTGGTCTGTTAATTTGAGTTTTATTCACAGCCAACCCTCTGAAGAAGAAAACTTGATTATTCAGATTAGGTCGGCTATATATAGTCTAGGTTTTCAAGCTAGGGAGAGAAAATATGAGAAGAAGTATAGATTGCTACTGATCAGGTATTATACTATTTTATAGCGCATTTCATATACTGGATAGGCGAAAGGATTAAAGTGACGATTGGTCACTAAAGTTCAATTATTGCTCAGATAATTGGGATAGTAGATTTGATCCTAAAACATATAAGAGGGTAGATATATATATATATATATATTTAAAGTCTTCTCATAATTTGCGCATCTCATTATTTAATCCGCATATTGCTTAGATTGAGAACATCTCTTCTCATTTAAATTATTTGAATTTTTTTGATAAAGTGTGTGTTCAATAAATAGTTTGAATATTGATATGGCTAGTCATCCTTCCCTTCCTCCCACAGCTCTAGGTGGGACTGAGAGGACATCTCAGTTCTTACAAATTTACCGCAACATTAATTTTTTTAATTTATAAGATCGTTTTCATGAAGTGTTCTTTTATGTATTTACAAGTCCTTTAGTTGATTTTACGTCAAATTTAGTAGTTTTTTTAATCATTTCTTACTTGATAACTATAATCGCATGTACTAATAATTTTTTTCTTAGGAAAAAAATTATATAAGATTAATAAACTACATCCATCAACCTAAAAACTATTAGCAAAAGTACTAAGCAACAATCATGGACAGTCATTCGAAACACTCCCCACTCGAGAATCAATTATCATAACAGCATCCTTTCTCTATTCCATTTTCATCCGCCATTTTGCAAAAATAATCTTTCCTTGGCGTGCAAGAACGTCATCATTTACTTATACACAAAAGTGCATCGATGTAGAAACCGAGAAAAAATGAAAATGAGAAATCCGAGGAGGACCAATCAAAATGATGAAGAAAGAGATTGGACAGACACTTAACTTTCAAAAATTATGTTCCGGGCACACAATGCGATTGAAGTGAACAGTAATATTCTCAATTTTTTTTTATGGTTGGAATTTTATGGATCGTAAATCACGGCATTGACACCTCTATCCTGCCTTATAATCTATTCCCAATATGCAGGCCCGGTATGCGAAAATTTATTTATGCTCGAAGATAATAAAATATTCTCCAGAATTCGACTTTATTGCTCATATATAACTAAGAATTTCGAATGCCATCTATTGTTTTTGATAATGTCAAGTCGATACGCACTTTTAATTCGAGTTGGAAAACAAATCATGCGACGGAAAAGCGTGTATATAAAAAGCAACCCTATTTACATCTACCTACATATTCTAAACAGTTGCTTTTGAATTTAACTGGCACATTAAATTTTTTTCAACATCCAAATCGTGTGCAAAATTTCGTGATTTCGACAATGTGAAGGTGACTTTGGCAATCATTAAGTTTGAAAGGAACCATAAATCCATCACATTAACTGTCTCAATATTTATGTTTCACGTTCTTATTTTTTTTTTTATTTGATTTCTCCAAAAATTTAATGAAAATAAGCCATTCAATAGAATTTATTCTCGATCTAAAGTTAGCTAGAAAATTCTAAGAAACAAAAATCAATATGTTCAATAGCTAATAATGAAAACTTTATATGATAGTCGATACTTGAATTACCTAGATTGAGGTTTTTAACAGAACTTTATTATCTATTTCCATTTTCTACACAAACAAACAAAAAACCCGTTAATTTATTCTTAGTGAAAGAAAAAATTCATTTCTAACATTTAATAAAGATTAAAAACACTAGATTATGTCATTTCGGAAATATTTTCAACATCTTATCAAAACAAAAAAGACAATCATATAATTCATAACATTTGAGTTTTATTTGATTTTTCGTAGCAATAATTAATTTTTGATAAAATATCAATAAAATTATATTGATATGTTATGTTTAAACAGAGTAAAATTATAAATAAATTTACTTTATATAAATGTTATGAACAGAATACTTCTCAACATGGAAAAAAATAAAACATTTTAAATTTGAATAACGTTTTTAAAAAATATAAGTATTTTAAAATATTTTTGTAGCTAAATTCTTTATTGATATATGCAGGTATAAATAAAAGGTTTCAAAATTGATGTGTTAGAGCAAATTTAAGTTACAAATAAATTTAAGAGTACAATTTGGAAAAAGATTTGTACAAAACAGTGCACACAATATTCATGACAACAAACCAGAATAGCATGAGTAGATATCTACTACTTCTTCCTGTTTGGAATATATTATTAAAAAAAAACTATCGATAAAAGAACTTCTAGTGGAAGAGAGAAATATGAAACGACTTTATTGTATAGTATCTAAAAAAATGGATATGCTTCGAGAGAGGATATTTAACTTCTTTTACTAAAAGAATATCTTTAAAATTAGCACATCATTACTTTGAATAGTTATTCACTTAGGAATTTGGACAAATGAACTACATTATAAAATTCCAAGATTAAAGAGAGAACGTAATTTATACATCTGACATTATTGCAAATAAAAGAGAGCAAATACAATGACATCAAATAGTTGAAAATTAAAGAACAATTTTGAAATCTTTAAAGGTAACGCCGTTGTTGAATCAATGTCAATTGTGTCAAACGCTTAGAAGTACAGTCGGACCTCCATTTTTTACAAAAATCTACTTAGTGAATTTTTGTAATTTGAGAACTTTTTCTTGGAACCAAGAACATTTTACTATTTTTTCGTAAAATAACCTCCAAATAGTGAAGTGCATTTTCTATTGAACAAACTTTTTCTCTTTTGACACGATTTTTTTTCACCCTATTTTCAAAATATTTCTTGACATTTCAAATTATTCTCTCTTCTAACCCATTTTATGATGATCAATGGCTTGAACTGGTATTACCACTGACCTAACGCACCGACAGCAGCCAAATTGCCGTAATTTTTCAAATAAACTCAAATAAAATTAACAGATTTTATCAGTAATTAAATTTAAGAATACGTGTGTCAATGTGTGCTTAAAATTACTGTTCATAAAATAATGTATTTTTAAAATGACTTGTAGGCTTAAAATTTGAAAATGTCATTAAAATTCATTAATTTTAATAGAAAGTTATTTTTAAAGTTGAAAATACAGTGTATTCCTCGACAATGATTTTTTTTTTTCGTATTTTTCTTGAAGATTTCTCTCTCGTTTTGATGGGTAAAATTTACAAAATAAAAAGTATTAATTTCCACACAAAAAAGTGTGTATAATTACTTTTTAATAATATGTAGTATTTAAGTATTTAAAATTTGTTTCATGTGGTTCCTAAAGTATATACATAATGAACGTTTTTCGGGATTTAGTGACTTCGTTAAATAGAGATCCGACTGTTGTTATAAACATCAATTTGAACTCAAAATGTAGAGACTTGTTAGGACTGGAATATATATTTGTCCATAGTCTAAGGATCATTTTAGAAATTAAGTATATAAACTGCCAGAAAAATAAAATTGCAACTAATGCAAAGGAATAGTTACATGGACTTTCAAAAAGACGATGTTTGCTGTGGGTTGCTAAATGACTAACATGGGGGAATTAGTATATACGTCAAAAATATTAATAATAAACTACAGATGTACTACTAGATATATTTTTTACCAATGGCTCAGAAAACTTATAGTGAAATTTCAATTTTAATATGTAGGAAGACAGACCAATGTCAAAAAGAAATCTGTCTAGAAGGCTTCGTCGTTCAAGTAGATTCTTAAGAAAAATAAAATAAAAGACATTAATTTGACGAGATATAAAAACTCCATGTCCCGAACAGATGAAAACATGATAAGATTTACGAAAGGAATATTTATTTTTGGAAGAATTCAAGAAAACGACATGTGGCAAAGAAGATAAAATTTAGAGCTCTATCACCCATATAAAAAATCTAACATCATTAACTTCATCAAAGTACAACGAACTAAATGGACAGGCCGCGTTGTCAGAATGGACGAAGACCGCACCACTAAAAAAAGTCTTCAATGCCCAACCAATTGGCACACGGAGAAAAGGAAGGCCAAATAAAAGATGAATTGATGGCCTAGAAAAATATCTAGTTTTGAAGACTAAAAATTGGAGAACACTAGCACTAAGAAGACTTGCCTGGAAAAGACTACTCGAGAAGGCCAAGACCCACCCTGGGCTGTGAGTCACTGAGAAAGGAAGGGATATAAAGACTCAAAATATGTATTGGGAGGGGAAATAGATGGTGGATGAAAATTATCGTTTGCAATGAAAAATACAATATAAATATAATTAAGAATATACGATAAAAAAACACATTTCTGCATTTTCTAAAATGAAGTAAGTTGCAACAAAAATATTTTTTTCAATGCCAATCCAAATAGATAGATTTTTGGCAAAAAAATTAAGACAAAAAATTAGCTTAAAATACGATTCTGCACGCACGTTTTAATAAGCGGAACATTCCATGAAATGGCAATAATCTCCCGTACGTTTTATGTAAATTAAAACACCATTCAAAATATTCATAACATGAACGCTTATTATCTCGGAGATAAAAAAAAATAGGAATAAAGAAGTAAAGGTCAAATAATACACATTGTAACTACATGCTCCAAAGCTTAGGACCATGCAAAAAAAGAAAAAGAAAAAAAAAACCAACCATAAAGAGAGGGGAGGAAAAAAGTCTTTTCGTCTGCAGCATGGAAATACAGACATTTGCATAAAAATGGTTCTCATTGGACACGCGTCGTCACCCGACCACTTACTTTATATGCACGCATTTTCGCTGTTTTCCAGGAAGGGGCATAAAAAAGAAAAACCCACACCGAATCCGGCGATAATGAATTGAAATGGTTCTTCAGCAGTCTATTTTGCGAGTTCTCGCCTTGATGCATTTATTGTTATCTTGACTATACTGTATCATTCTTGTATAACAGCTTCACACGCCGGCGACGGTGCGAGCGCCAGTGAAGTAAGGATGGGAACCGACGGTTTTTTGCTCGTTTTTGAGGGTATAAATTAAAAATGAAAAGCCGTATTGTGATCAAAATTAAGTAACAATGGTCTTTGCATCACAGATGACATGAATAGAAATAAAGACGATAAAAAAATGACTGAAAAATAAAATGCATTCAAAACTGAAACACGTTATACATGTTCAAGAATTTTTCTTTTCTTTCAAATGGGGCTGCGGTTTGGTAATTACCCATTTCTGGCCTTCTGAACCAAGGTTATGGGTTCGACTCCGGCCCAAGTCGGTGGATTTTCATGATGCAGAAAATTGACAGCGTCCATGTCATATTATTATGATGCATGTAAAAAATCCCTCGAGTGTCCATTTGGCTTGGATGCTCTCGGCAAAATTAAACTCCTCAGTACAAATTTCGCATCGGCAGAGCTCAGGTGTCTCCCTCTGGAGAGGAGTGAGTGAGTGAATATTACCGTCGCCTGTTTAGCTACACGATAGCTTTTGGTGACGGTCCGCGTAATTTTGAACCATGGTCAAGGTACGCGGACGACACCTGAGCTGGCACCACCTCTCCTAACTACCACACCACACCAACAGGAGGACGTTTGAGCTCTCGACAGATTTAACGTGCATCGCTCCCTTACACAGCGGGTCTTTAGAGGTACTAGGATAGAACTCATGACACGCTAGCCATGATCCGATGCCTAGACCACTTGGCTACCACAGCTGGAGAGGAAACTGGGCGTCAAAATTACCTGCAGCAATTGGTATCGCTTATAAGGTGCCCCACTAAAAAGTGATACAAGCTCCAGGGGAATGTACTAGGTCTGCAAAGGTTGAAATACCAATCCGCAGCAACAAAAGAAAAAAATTACCATTGCAGACCTAGTACATTCCCCGGGAGCCGGTATCACTTTTTAGTGAGGAATCAAAAAGTGAATACCAGATGCCACAATGTAATTTTGATGCCTAGTTTCCTCTCCAGACGGAGGCACCTGAGTTCTGTCGATGCGACATTATACTACGAATTTAATTTTGCCGAGAGCACCCAAGTCAAGCAGGCACTGTAACGATCTAAAACATGCCACGTAATCATAAGGCATGGACGTTGTCGATTTTTTGCATCATAAAAATCCACCGACCCGCAAACTTGGGCATACAAGGCCAGCCCCTAACCAACTACACCACCCAGCCGGCTACGTGCTCAAGAATGAGAAATAAAATTAGGGTGAAACACAATAAAGTACATGATCATATCTAATATTCTTTCCATGGTTTACACTCTATGCTAAAGTATATGAGCATGGTGTTCTTTAAGTACAAGAAAAAAATACTATCATTTAACTTCATTAACTTTAGTTGATTGGTTTTATAGGCGTGGAGTCTATATAATTGACCAAACTGCACACACAAGTTTAATTCAAAAATAATCGAGTGAATTAGTGAATGTTTATTACCGTTGCACTATAAAGTAACAAGAGGGTTGGGACGGACTTAGTAATTTTGACATGGGGTGCCAGCTCAAGTGACAAGACAACCCCTAATCCGGCACCCCACTCTCCTAACTTCCACACGAATGAGCGGACTTAGAGCCAAGATAGATTTAATATAAAACTGTTTAATTGTTGCGTATATTATGAATTATTTTGTAAGGTAGAAAAAATTAAGTATTGACTAGTACAAGAAAAACGATCGCAAATAAGGAAAGGTCACTAGTACATTTAGAGCAGCGATATTCAACCTGCGGCCCATCGAGACTTTTTAAGTGGCACGGTGATGGCCTATTGTGTGCTCTGAGAAATTCACTTATTTAAGAACAAAGTATTAAAAATTTGGTGGGATATTCTTTGTCAAGAAATCAGATATATCAATTTTGTTTTTTGCTGTCGATGTCGTACGGGTGCGAATTAATATTCTTTTTCTATTTGTAATGGTTATGGATAGTGATAATAGACAACAGTGGAGTAGCAACAACTGTATGTGTGGAACTAGTTTTTAACCGTCTTGGAAGCGAAAAATGTTCGAAGAAAATATATCGTCTCAAAACTATTGGGAGGTTGACAAACTTGTAGTGAAAAACAAAGATAGATCAGTAATTGTTTGATTTGTCACGAAAGTGCTGTACTTAAAAAATACCAATAAACAGGAATCACATTCAATGACACTTTTCCTCGAAGATCTCTTTCAAGAGGTGATAAATAGGCTTTCTTGAATAATCTTTGCAAACAGCAACAAAGTGTTTTGTTAGTGGTAATGTGACAGTGATAACATCCTATGGAGTTCATTATATCACTGGTAATCATACGAAACCATTTACTGATGCAGAAATTGTGAGGGAGTGTTTCTTAAATGTGTGTGCTTCTAATTTAGTGCTAGTGACAAAAATAAAAATATATAAAAATAATAATTAAAAAAAGCAAATCAGGAGTTATAATATTTTGATTAATTTTCCACGTTTTAAATTTCCAATGTTATCTTGATCTTAAAGCATTTCTCCCCCCTTTATCTTCATGTTGCAGCCCGCGGGAAATAGCTAACATATGTATGCGGCCTGCGGGAAACAGCTGATATATGTATGCGGCCCAGCAGAAAAAAAGGTTGAGTACCCCTAATTTAAAAGAACTACGTTTAAGCTTATTAAAGATAGTAAATTCCACGAAAGAGAATTAACTTCCTTACAAATAGTTACTCAAAAAAAATTTTAAGAGCAGTTCAAGATTTTAGAGAGGATTTTTAGCAATTATTTTCATTTTCTCATTATATATAGATGCCTTTGTTAATCTAAAACATATAAATCATCTCCTACTAAAATAAGAGTTTTATTTATTAATAGTTTTGAAGTTCTTGTTATTTTTAGCTTATTCTTAACAGAACATTTGTTTTGAATAATAAATGTCGGAGCTGGAATTCTGCGAAACTTTGCTCTTTTTCTAGTTTATAAAATATTTAAAAGCACTAATATTTTCAAATTTTCTCTGTGTGTATATTGTAATTTTTTTTTACCCAGCCAATAAGGAAAATAAAATATATATTTCCTAAATTCCTTTCAGGTATGTTTCTTCATATATTTGTTACTTAAATTCGTGTCATTTCTTGCGAAAACTAACAAGAAATTTAGTACTGTAAAATCCGGTGTATAACGCGCGCCTTTTTTTTTTTTTTACGAAGAAACTTGAAATATACAGGCGCAATATTATTACTTTTTGAAGTCATTTATTTGAGGTACTATCCCAAACTTTTGAAAAAAATGGTATACTTCTATAACTACAACAACCCCTTAAGTTCGTAAAAGTTATGTCATTTCTTTTAAATAAACGGCATTTTCATATATGTGGATGCCTAATTTTTTTTCTGCTTCGTATCTTTTTATTTTTCAAGCAATCCTTTTTAAACCGCACCCGTAAATTACGATCTTATTTTTTGTGTTAAAAGTGCGCGTTGCACTCCAGATTTTACGGCACTTTATCTGTCAAGGCAACAAATATTGCAGATACTCATACTGCTAGTATCCAAAGCTATAACACAATTGAAAACAATCTGAAAGTAACATTTTAAATTCTATCACACAATGAGATATTGAGCATTATCAATATCAAATATTATTATTGAATTAAACACACACACACACAAATCCTGGAAGGATCCACTTTTTTTACTTCGAAACGCCCCTCTGATCCTTCCTAATTCACCATCATTAATTTTATACAAAATAGTAGCCAATCGAGGCAAAGAAAAATGGCTAATAGTCATGCCACATCGAATAATGATGCAAAAACGAGCTAAATCATCATGTATTTCTTCTTTCTAAAGAATCCGTTATGCAAAATGTCCATTTCCATTGCAGTCGATTTGGACAGCGGAACGGCAATGCCGTGCAAAGATAAGAGAAAAAAAAGTTTTTTTTATAATCCTTTGACCGCAACCGTTGTTCACCATGTACCTGCAGGTCACCGGAGGTAATGATGTGTAATCACAAACTTCACAATGATGGATCGTTCCTGGCGCGAAGGTTACAGATTTGGGAGAAGCGGCTTGTCTTCAAGTAATAAATACAATGTATCGACCGTTTCAGGAAATGCCAAGAAAATGTAATAGTTACCCGTATTTACTAGCTGGAAACTTCCAGGTAATCCAATTTGGAAGGAAACTGTCTATTATAGAATGTGTACTCTCTATGTGTTTATTTCGAGTAAAATGTCTTCTTGAGAGGAAAGTAAGTAATAATTCACAAAGAATGTTATATATAAAAAAGTTTCATGAAACATTTTTTTATTTTTCATTGTATTTCTTGAATTTTTTTTTCAAAAGAGAAATATAGATTACATTAGTTTCTACTTCCTATCTAATATTTATTGTAAGAAAAAGTAATTTCCTTTCCCAGAATCATTCCTTCTATGGAAAGGGAAAAATGTATGCAAATTGTAAAATAATAATACTTAAAAAATAGCCTCGTCTTCAGATTTTTATTAAAATGATTTAAGCAGCGCTTCTTGAACTATCGAACGCCGCAGACCCCCTCCTTATGTTACCAGCTTGACAACGTGGACCCCAAGATTTTGAACACTCCTCGCAACACAAGGCTTGGTGATTTAAATGCAATCATTGTCGTATTGGCGCGCTATGTATTCAATCCTTCATCTTTGCACATGTGTTTCTGTTATTTTTGGAAAATATTACGTTGTAATAATAGCTATGTAGTTACAAGCAATAAACAAAAACTGCATTAATATTCTGGATGGAAATAAATACCGTAAAATCCAGCGTATAACGCAGCACTTTTAACACCAAAAATATGATTGAAAATTACGAATGCACTTTATACGCCGGGTATATAAATGAGAGCTTTAAAAAAAAAGATGAGCATTGAAAAAAAAAATTAGGCTTCTACAAACATCGTAAATACTGTTTATTTAAAAGAAATGACATTCCTTATGAATTTTAAGAGTTGTAGTTCTAGAAGTAAACTATTTTTTTCTAAAGCTTGGAATAATACCTCGAATAAATTACCTCAAAACATGAGAGCATTATGCACGCACATTTCAGGTTCCATCTTAAAAAAAGAGGGTGCGCGTTATATGTCGAATATATCAAAAAATTAAAAAATTGCAGCTTGAAAGTATAGATGCGCGTTACATGCCAGATTTTACGGTACATGTTCTTGTAGAGTTTTTTCACTAGGGAAAAATTAGTGATATAATCTAGAATAGCACATCTTTCAAGTAATTCACAAAACCTTTCAGAGTCTGTAGAAGAGAGACATCTTATATAATAAATGAGAGACCGCGGACCTCTAGAAAAGCATTGGGGATAACCGTAAGTCCGTGGACTACAGTTTAAAAATTGCTGGATTAAAGAAAATTTAAGGTATCCGACTACTTGTGACAGCTTTCTTTTAAAAAAGGGAGATGAGGAGATTTTTTTGTGTGGTTTTTAGATTTGTTTAGTACATTTTAAGAAAAATAAGCTAAAATTCAGAAGGTAAAAAGGAATTTTTTTAAAAAAATGTGTGCGTGGGAAAAAAATGGTAAAAACTTACAAAAAATAACATAAGCGCGGCCCGTTCTGTACCAAAAATTTATCAACAAATTTTCAAATTTTCAATTCTGATGTGTTGCTATGTTATTCATTTTTGAAATGACCTTCAGGATAAGAGATATTTTAATTTTTACAAAACCTAGAGCACTTTATCTTGGTTATTATATGAAATTGCTTTAAAAAACAGTGATATTATTCACATAAGGGACTGTAAATTTTATAATAAAACAATTATTGATAAAATGAGGGTTAAAACACTTCTACTGTTATACAGAAAATACACAATAAACTTCAGTTAATTATTTTCAAAGCTTTTAATAGCAATCGCTGGCCCCTTTGAATATTTAAAAGAATACACATTTCGAGTAAAACGCGTTTTAAAGTATGACATCTTGCTTACAGTAATGGCATCTGCTTTTACTAAAACACTTGTAGCTTTTGTTCTAGAGAACGGAAAATAATAAACTTGGAATTTTTATAAAGCTTATAAGATGGTCTATAGAAAAACATAAAAAAAATGTCAATTTTTGGCAAAATTCACAATTTTAGGGTAGTCGGATACCATAAAGGGAAAAAAATGGGGAACTTAAGATAATTGGGATCTATCAGTTTGTTTTTTAAAAAATCATATTTAAATTTTTTTTTTACTTTCTGTAGCCCATAATACTTAATTTTTACAGTAATAGTATTTTCTATTTCATTTAAAAATATTTCAGATTATTTACTTCCGACACTAAATTTTCTTTTTAAAAATATTTTTGATAACTTAAAAAATGAATAAATAAATCATACAGCCAAAATATATTTTTTAAAAGTAATTGTTAAAAAACTTATAGTGAAAGAAATTCACACAAATGATCCTATCAAACTTCTAAAAATAAATAGAATGTTCTATTCTTTTTTTTTTAATTTTTTTTTTTATTTTTTATGATTCGTGAATGTAGCAGTCCCAAGCCTTTTATTAATAGATATTTTTAAGAATTAATACCGAGTTCTGTTTTATTTTCTAGAATCATCGTACAGCTGGTCACAATTACATTATTCCTACGGCGCAGAAAATATCTACTTTATTACACGCCCTAGAACATATAAGGGCAATTACAGAGAATAAAGGTATTTACTTTTGTAGCAAAAGATTACGTTTCATAAGTCAATAAATAAAACGAAGATTTTCATATGTATCAGATTTATTTCATTCAGAAAGAAAGATAAATATCAAAAACAATTTTCCTCAAAGCTAAGGAAAAGAAATTTTTTTTAAAAAAAATTGCTTATAAAATAAATACACTATAGGATATTATATATATGTGACATTAAAATTTATTCCGATATTCAAATGCAAACAATATTTATAAACAATTTTTGCATGCTGATTTGCAATTTTTTTTTTTTTTCCCCTTTTTTTTTCGAAAATGAAAGATGTAGCATGTACTTGATACGCAATACATAATAATTGTAAAAGTTTTAATAATGTATGTCCTTTTATTTATTTAATTTTCATTCAAAAATTTTCAAATAATTTTCACAAGAATTCTGCAAACCATGCTCAAATTCAAGCTTCGAAACAAAACCTATTAATAAGTCCATAACTTAAAGAGACTAATATCATAAACAAAATGAGCTGGTTTACGAAGACAAAGATAAAGAGATAAGACAATGAATGCACAAGGATTAAAAAAAAAGCATTCAAAGAAAATTAAGGAGATAAACTAATTCCTCCAGAGGAAGAATTAACTATAAATCGTGCCAATAAAATAAGAATTAATAAAAAGTAAAAAATATATAACACTCAAAAAAATTTTTAAAATTAAAATTCCTGTTCAAGGAAAAAAAGTCTGAATCTGCTTCAACGAATATTACTTCATGTTGTATAATAACAATTATTTTTAAGTAGAAATACCAGAAATAAACACAAAATTATAATTTGTTTTCTGAAGACTTAGCTTCTTTCAGAAGTTCAATATTAGAATAAATATCAAGACTTTAATTCACTTAAATAAAACCCAAAATATTCAAAGGCTGAGTATGTATATTTTTCAGTAAATTAATTATTAGTAAAAGAATTCTAACAACGCATATGCTGCATTTTATTTTATTTTATGAACGAAAAATAATATTCAAATAAAAAGTACAGTGAAAAAAATATTAAACGATATCAAATTAAAATGTAAAAAAAAAAATAATAATAACTATAATCTTTTGAAAATAATGAATTTTTTTAATATAACATAAATAATTCCTGAATGTATCATATAATTTTTATTCGTAGATTTAATTAAATGAACTTATATTCTAACTCTTCATCACATGAAAAACTAAAAATTTATCCCCCAAACAATAGAAACTTCGCCATTTTGTGCCGGAAATGAGGAATAAGCTTACATTTATATTTATAACTCAGGTTAAGGGAAGTAGTAAGTTCAACAGAAGTTTCAATCAAATATGCTTTTGAAGCATATATTATACTTTATTAGAATACATATAATAATATTTATACATATTTCCAAATATTATGCTTTTGAATAATTATTTTTAAATTATCTACATCTTTGTTTTGGGAATTGTGAAAAAAATTTTCAAGATAACAAAACTTTTTTCATTATATATTAATTATTTATTTTCTCTTCTTACATAAAAAAAAAATATTTAAAAACGAACGAGCAAAATATATAAAATGTTTGTTTATATTACATGTAATACATCAAATTGATGACTTAATTAAGTTTTATCATGAAATATTTTTATTAAATTCAATGTTTACAAGTGCTTTTATATAAATATGCATTAACTTTTATACAAATGTTTTTTCATTTCTAATAATATACAAACAAACCCCTGAAAAAACAGAGCTCAACAAATGAATAAACCGTTATATACCGTCAATTCTCACATTTTCATAAACAGAGAAATATTTAAATGAATTCTCTCTATTTTTAAAAAAACAGTACTTATATATTTTTTTCAACAAAATGAAAAAAAAAACCCCTTAAAAATATTATTGTGGATTTTTTTCATCTAAAAAAATGTTATTGTAAAGAAACAAATAAGATGCAAAAAATAACAATAACATATGCGCGTCTATATAAAACAAGTTTTATGTGCTTATTACTCTATTAAAAAGTTAACTTTCTTAAAAGAATCTATATAGAGAGGGGAATATCCATGTTTTTATTAAATCTAATTTCGAATGCCATATTATAAACTACTATTTTTAAATTTAAGAAAAAAGAAAAGAAACTCAAAGTGTTTTATTTAAAAAAATAATTGATGTATAAAAGATTGAAAACAATAGAATTGAAGAATCCACTAATACTTTTTTTAAAAGAAGAAATTTAAATTTTATAACAAAAAATATATCAATTCTAAAAAATTTATAAGATATTAAATATTAATGCAATTAATGTTTCTTCACATTATAATTTTGTTTAAAAAAAACTAGACTTGAAAATATCATCAAACACGCATTCTCTTTTATTTAATTCTTTTTTTTCCCATCAAATTTAACCAGAAAATGATCACGCAGACAAGTTAACTGCAACTCAACCGATAAAGATATGAGATTAGTAATAATACTATATAAGAGATCCGAAATCTCAAAACGAAATTGCTGACTTACCAAGTACTTGACTTCAGCTAAGAAAGCCTCAATAAAGCTCAAAGTTTTATGTTTTTAAAAAAAATTGAGACACACCGAAACGAACACTGGGATCGAAAAGGCACAACACAAACAAGGCGTGTAAAAATCTACGAAACGTCGCTAAAAATGAATATTTTCTTACGCAGAAAAGCAAGCTACCGACATCAATTCACGTGTGCAAATGTGATTATAGCAAGAGCGAATCGCGTTTTCCGCAATTATTTACATGAAAGATGAGTCAAAAGAAATAAATTACACTAGAGAGAAATAATAGAAAGTCGTAAAATCACCCAACAAAACCAGCACGGATGGAGCACTATAAAAAAAACGGAGGAGGAGGCGGGTACGACTGCTGAACGCAGGTGAGAGCGAATGTCCGTTCTTTTCTCCACCCCTTTTTTTTTATTTATTTCTTTTTTCATCGAAACGCATGTATAAAAATTATATTAAATGAACCGGTCACTTTTTTAAGAAGTTAACATTCATAACGAAGTGAAGTGGATAAACAAGAGCTATGGACCGACACCATCTGAATTTTTATTTGTAGTGGAAAAGCGAATATGAACGCTACCATTGGACACGCTTCGTTAATAGCTGGTAGAGGGAGGATCAAGAAATACAACGGATATTAAACCTTGCAAACGCGCATCACAGAAGCCGTTTCTTCGGTGACACCATCGTTAGCACAGAGGCCGATTCTGATTAAACATTTTTTAAAAACAGATACTTTCAGCGAAACTATTTACATCATAGTTGTTTGTAATGTCCGAATTGTTTGAAATGTGAAGGTATTATCGCTGATTATCAAGTTTCAAGAATATTTTAAATCATTGGTCGCCAAACTTAATGAAGTTTCTGAGCTACCATACTATTTTTAAATCCAACTGTAAGCTACAAAACAAAAGAAACATCAATTTAAAAAAAAAATCTTACATTTGTTTATTGCCCATAAACTTGCATAGAGATTTAGATTTTATCAAATTAGAAAATAGATTTTGTCAGACATTGTTGTTTTTGTCGAGTGTTTCATCATGGGATACATACGAAAGATAGACGAACAGAAACATACAATAAAATCACAGAAGAATATAGACTTTTTTGTTACAAACAATGATCCCAGCATAGAACAGAAGGGATTGTTACTTTTGAGATAAATAAAGGTGTTAATAAATAAGTAAAGGTTTAATTATTTAAATTAATAAATAATTAAATTTATTTACCTTACAGGTATTAATTACAGTATATAACACTCTGAAATTATTAAAGGGGGTCCGGCACATCCATAGGAGCCATGTTAAATTGCGTAAGTTTATGTACCTTTTTCTCAGAAACTACTATTTCTCATCAATAAAATTTTTACAGTAGGTTATGCATACTATCGATAAAGCTTTAACGGAGGGTCTTTTCTTTTTATTAAAAGTTAAAGTAATTATGAATTTTTAAAAAAAAAATCGAATTTTTTTACCTAAAATTTAGTTTAAAAAAGCCTTATCTAAAAACGTTTGCTAGATATATCTAATTCCCTCCATTAAAATGTGTAAACTTGTTAAAAGTATGCTCACTGAAAATTTCAGGATTATATAATAAGTGGTTTTTGAGGAAAAAGGTACATAAAGTGGAAAATATTACATTTTGAAAAAACAGGTTTTAAAGTAAAAATTTGTCATTTTTGAGCATTTACTGTTTTTGAGTACTTTCCAGAAGCATATGAAGCATTTTCTTTACACTCTGCTTCTACAAAAAACTCTTTTAATTTTTTTTTTTTTTTCTTCATTATTTTTAACAATTTAACCTTTTTTTGGATCTCAAGATGCTTTCGTTGGGCTACACGAATACTACGTGCATCTAATTTTTTGAAGCATGACACACAGTTATAACCTGGTTCAATACCCAAATGTTTTAAGATAATTAACTTTGCTACATGACCCATATTGAACTATGCAATAACCATATTTACCCTTAATTTTAGAGTTTTAAACTCTACAAATGTAGATTTTGGAATCACTGACTTATGGTGTGATAAACTGACTCATTGAGGCTTCTAAGTCTTTCCGTGCAGACATTTTTTTTAATAACATAGGATCTCCTAGATTTCTAAAAATTGGTTTCATTTAATTCATTATGGTATATGTCATGTGTGTATGTGTTTATGATCATAGTGCCTTTCGTTACATTCAGTTTCTGCCTTTTGAAACGCACCATGAATATATAACCGAAGGAAAGTAAACAGCACTAAAAGCAGTTTTCCTGCTGTGTAGATAATCAATATTAATTCTAAAAGCCATACTAAGTATTTTAGTATCTTAGAATTTTTTATATTAAAATATCGGTAAGTCGGTTACGACCATTTAGGTTTTTTCCATTACTTAACTTTTTTCTTCTGTTTTTCCATTTAAGATCCAATAAACGTGTACCCGCTTTTCGATGCCCTAAAACAAAAAATTTTCTACTTGAATATCATATAGCTCCGCGCTCATCGGAAACTTATTCTTGGGAAAATATAGGTACTCCTAGCAGAGATCATTCGATGCGCATCAAGGAGTAGCTTTATTTAAAAATTAAATAAAAAATACTTCTAATTATCGTATTTCCTTGTACCATATATCATTTTAAGCAGAAATATTTGAATTTTTAAAAAATCTAAAAACATGAAAATCGATAATTTTTTGAAAATTCATGTACCGGACCTTCTTAAATTATTGTTTAGAATTATTAGAGTCCAAGTTTTGTTGTTTGTGAGAGAGGAGGTACGTCTCGACTCTACGAAAGTTTTCAACCATCTCTCTCTCTCTCTGCCCTTTCTAGGATTTTTTGGATCATTCCGATCGGTTCCCTTCATCCTCGAGTAGCTTCCGGTTCGTGGGTGGAATAGGGGGTTCCTCGTGGTGTCAAAGGTTGCCGGGGCGATGTCCAAAACCACGCAATATTTTAAGGGTGCAGATGTCATTGGACGTAGTGATCATATCCACAATGAAGTAGGTTCACAGCTGAGTGGCGGGAATCGTCACAGGGCGCGCTGCTTTCCATTAGAGACGAAATCCATTTGAGGCGAAAGTCCGACTTCTTTCGCCGATGTTACATCCATGCCTTATTCGTGATTTGAACCCGAGCCTACTCGATTACAAGCCGAGTGTTATAACCCCTATACTGGGTAGGGCGGCTTCAGACAATAACTCTAATATTAAGGATAGGACACTCTTTGTAACGGGTTCTATTCGCGATTCTTAACTACTTCTCAAGGGTAATCACTTTCATGTCGTTAAATGACTATAAAACCGCTTTCTGTAAATAACCCGCGATTTAAGTTAATGAAAATGTTATTTAAAGTTAAGTGAAGTGGGGAGTTGGAGAGAGGTTGGCGATTATTGTTATGAGGAAGCTAAAGCATTTGGGATATAAAAGTTAAAACTACCGAGGTTCAAGTAAAGTTTGGGACGATTAGTGTTGCTGGTTCCAGAATTTTAGATAAGTATCGAATCAATCATAAAAGATATTTAAATTAATAATTAGTCTGACGTCTCCTTTAGCTTAGGTCGAATTTAGACAATGATTTGACATCATAATAAAAGTGTTTGTAATGTTAAAATGTCTCTTCCTATGATGCATTTTCACACTTTCAAGTGCGAAAGTTTACGACAACTTGTTTTTTCATGAACAAGTTTGTTAAAGTCGGGAAAGCAGGTATTGGTAATCATTCGAATACAGTTGTCCGATTGTTCATCAGTGAGTCAGTTTGTGAATATTTACTTTTAATTAATTTCGTACTGGGAAAAGAAATCTCACAGAGATGCAGAGCTGAACATCGCTCTCACTTTGAGACAAATGTGGACAAAAATTGGGTATTTTTCTTTAGGAACAAGAGATCAAATATTTTGACAGAGCGATTTCACAGATAAATAATTTTGAAAATCAGTCAGTTCAAACTCCACTGCAGCATTGTCTTCATGAAAATCAAAATTCTACATGACACAAATAGAGAGCTTTTCAGCATCAATCTCTATTAAATTCGATAGGTAAAACTGAGCAACAATTGAAATCTCGGAAGATTTTGTTATGTTCACTTCTCAAATCTGGAATAATTTCGAGTGGTGGCTCAATGGAAGAATCAAGGTTAGTCAACCGGAGCGTTAACGTGAGCCACTAGTAATTTGCGATCGATGGTTTGGCGATCACACTGTTTTAAATGATCGTTTTGATCAAGAGGCATAATGAGCATTAAAAACCGGAAAAGCGCATTATGTCAGTGATTTTAGATATTCTATCACAGGAAAATTAGTTAATTCTTATCACACACACACGGTTTAACAATGGTTCTGCCGTTTAGGCAGAGATTTATTGGAACATTCATCAGTTTTTCTCACATTTTTAAATTGTTTAATTTCAGTAGTTTGAACAGTCTATAAAGAAAGCATCTTAGGAGCTAATTACAGTTGCGTCTTTAGCAATTGTTCGATGCTCCTGTTTCTGAACAGTTTTCAATATAATTGGCGAATTTATAATTTTAAATTTTGAAACACTAATATTTGAGGTACAAGAACTACTGTAAATATTAATTTTCTTTTACTAACGATTTTTACCACAATTTACCAGAAAAATCATTTCTGAAGATGGTCATATTTCTGTAAATTCTTAAAGGAATCTGACGTGTTTGTGCTTGAAATATTTCTAACAAAATTGAAGCCTGTTAAGTTTTTCATACGGTTCCAACAATATTTAAATGTTCCAAAAACAACAACCATTAGAGAAGTATAAATAATTTTCGAATAATTTTGTTTGGTGCTTTTAACGTTATTGAATTCTCTTCAATAAAATTATCAAAAATAAGAAATTAATAAAACTTATGGCGTTGTAAAGCTAATCTTGGCCTAGCTGAAAAATAAATCAAAATTTCTTGAGTATTTTACCGATTTAAATTATTGTAAATACATACATACATACATACATATATGTATGTATATATATTTGAACTATTTTTAATAAAATCATTGTAAAAAAGTGATTCGCTTTAATTATAGTTAAAAATATCTCATTTGTTTGTTTATGAATAAGATAAAATTATAATAAGAAAAGTATTGATTATAACATTTTCTTTTTATGAAGGGGGGATAATATTCATTTACATTTTAAACAATTATTTCTCACTCTGAAAAATTTGAGCCATTTAAAACAGCATTAGAAGACAGGGAATTTTTTTTTTTTAAATAATCCAAGGAATAATTTTTTTAACCCGTTTCAGCGAAACTAGCCTCAGAAAATTAAGTTATTTTTAAAAGATTAAAAAAATTTGCCTTTTTTTAATGATTAAATATTATTCCACTTACGTTCTAAAACAGTATCTTAGGTATTTCGATATTTGAAGTATGATAGATGTGATTTATTAATGCTGTATATAAAGAAAAAAAATTCTCTCATATAGATGTTATATAATAAGCGGATACTAATTAGTAAAAACATATGTAGATCAGAAGAGTTCATACCAATAATAATATACACTAAACTTTAAGTCTTATAAATAAATTTACCTTAAAGTTTGGGAAAAAAATCTTATTTTTATTCGATACTTCTAATTTATCTAAACTAGAAACATTGAAAATGTACAAACTTGAAAACAAAAATGCTTTTTCATGAAATTTTTCTCCATTTTTCTGTTTTTCGTAGCAAGTAATACTAACATGTTATTTACTTCGAAACAATTATTATGCGATATTCAATACTACACGCAATTGTGAACCTGTGTGTCAGCTGGTTCTTTTCAGACATAAAAAATATACGTTTTCAAGAATTTCACTCTGAAAATAACAAGCGATAAGAAAATCTGCAAGATAAGGCTTGGAATTTATCTACTATTCTTGATAATTTAAGCAATAATAAACGAAAGAGAATCAATGAACTTCATTAGAATCTCCAAGCAGAAAAGTTGGTAACATTTTACAGAAATCTGTCAAGAGACATTTGTTTCATAAATTTTGTTTATCAAATGCATTCTTAGGATTAATACTACATCAACAAAATAGAAAACTTTAACCCTTATATGTCTTTTTTTCCTCTATATATATAACTCTCACTAAAATTTCTTTTTAGTAGAATTCGTATTAAATTTTAAATGCTAAAAAACTGTATATTTTAAATTTGATACCTCTTTATCAGAAAAACAAATAGAATCAAAATGTCTATCTTCTATTTGTTTTATTTTTAAGGTGCCATTAAGCGACAGAATTACGATAAAAACAGAAGTTTTTGCCAGAAGATATAAATGTTCTCTGTTAAAAATGCATTTTCGAAGATGGGCCAGATAAATTTATATTTTTCTCATTTTTGGAAATACTTTTTTCAACAAAGAATATTTATATCTACATCTACAAAAAAGTTTTGTATTCTACAATTATTTAATTTTATCCACCTAATAAGATTAGTTTAATTCTATAGTTATAGTCTTTTTCTTTATTTTTTTTTCAAATACACTAACACTAAAGTATATAGAAACTAGGACTAACTATTACTACTTATTTTTAAGTTTTATGATCCCTTCATAAAAATAAACTTTGAAGAAGAAAAAAAATTCATGGTGAGGAACAATAAAAATTGATTTACAAAAAAAAAAAAAAAAAAAAAAAAAAAAATTATACAAAAATTTAAAAATGTAAGGAACTATACATTCGTTTCTATATTAATCCATGATGAACTAACTCTCAAATAATTTAGAGCTAAACTGTATCAGTTTTTGAAAAATTCTTGCAGCTCCTTTCAATAAATGAATATTGCTTTGTGTATTAAAAATATTTTCGTTTTAATGTAATTTCTTTGTGTTAACTGAAATATTACCCTAATAAATTTCATGCAAAAATAATTTTTTTTTTTTTTTTTTTTTTTACTTATTTAAAAAGTTCATTTAAAACTGTACAGCCTACAACATTAATTAACATTTTTTTCACATACTGAACGTTTTATTGTCTATAAATAGATAATTTTTATCTTAGAATGCGACTGATATTGAATTGAATTCTAAGAAAATAAAAATATATTCAATGACAATTACGTCAATCTGGTTGGTTCACCTACCACTATTCCTTGTGAAGCGAATTTCTTTATATTTTATCCTCGAAGAATAAAATGATTTCAACAGACTGGTTTTCGCTTCAGTCATAAATCACCTGCAAGTCAACAAAACATCTGTCCCTTTTTACCAACAATAGCATTCATATAGAGCGCTTGTTTCTAAAAACAATCGTGTGATAGGATCACATCAAAGATATTCGCTTACGAAAAGCATTGTATTTTTGAGGCTCTTAAGTTATTAATAAATAACTTAAGACCGTCAAATAAATAATATGATATAAATAAATAGTTAATATAATAAAAATATTTTGAAACTTTTATAGCGATTCTAACAATTCGATAATTAATAATTGCATTGCCTTTTGAATATAATTATTAGAATTGGATTTTGCATGACAGCCATAATGGTCTTTTTTGAGTGAAAATTTTTATTGCGAAAACTCTACAAAGCAATAAAATTCAGTACAATTTCCTGGAATATTTTTTACTATTCATTTATTTACTTGAAATCGCAAGGTTTTATGTATAAGAGTACGCACACAAGAATTTTTCAAGGAAGGGGGCAGTGTCGCGAAAATCTACCATCCTCCCGTATCATATCCCAATACACCGCCAAACGTATTCTTTTGATTTTGTCGATTGTCGGGAACAAAAAAAAAGTAAAAAATAAACTACTAAATGAATAATTAGCATTACTTAATAAATAAATTATTAATAACAGTTAAATTTTAAGCACCATTCTATGGGGGAGGGGAAGGTCTGGACCCATGGACTCCCCTTGTGTGTACCACTGTGTATAAGACAACAAATATAGTTAGAATTTTGATAATAAAAAAAACGTTTCAGTTAAAATTAATCAAAATTCATTCTGAATTTAATAATAAAAAATACTGTCGATAATCAAAAGAATTTCTATATTTTTTATCACCTGTCAATTTGTCACAACTTAAATATTTAACTTCCCTTTAATAATCTAAAAATTAACAGGAAACGAGCAATATTTCCAAACTGAAAAAAAAAATTAAAAATCACATAAAATGCAAAATTACGCACACAACAAATATTTTCAAAAAATATCCCATGCCTATTTGAACATAACTGAAGCGCCTGTGAACTGAAAATACCTGAATATATAAATATTTGGCGATCACTGAAAATTAAAGAATTGCGACACACCCTGTAGTGGAAATACCTAAATATATAAACGTTTTGGAGATCGCTGAAAATTAAAGAATTATGACACTCCCTGACTAGTAAATATCAAATCATTAATAATGTCACAGGGAAGTAGAATGTAAACCGATAAAGAATCAACAAATTGCAAAAGCTGTAACTGCGATAGTGAGTCAAAAGATAAGGAGTGTACGTGGATTCCCGATATTTGGTAATATCTGGGTAAACAGAAGCGCGCCGTACTCATCTAAGTGGAAAATCATCCACAAAAGCATAAAAATTTTATCCCCGAAAACTTAACCTTAAGAGAGATATTTGGTGCTCTGTAAAACTATTTCCTTGATACATTCATTTAGTTTGGAAAAAGGTGGATGAAGCATAACCTTGTAACATCCTGTAGGGTGCTGAGGCATATATTCCATAGAATAGGAGTGTCGATACACATAACTCCAGAATTTCAGAGACTAAAAACCCTCATGCGTTTCAATAAATTCTTTTGAACTCACCGAATACACTATGTAACATGATTCCACTATCTTCTTTATCCATACTTTTGGGGAAAATACAACGGAAACACTCGAGATTTGCTTCTCACAACTTTGTGGAATACCGAAAACAACATTTAATCCCAGAATTTAGTACAGTAAGAATTTCTTCTCCTACAAGAATGAAATAACCTAGCGTATTATGAAAAATTCTATTCAAGGGCTAAATCTAGTTCATTATCAAATACAGCATAAACAGAATTATATAATTGCTATCAAAATTATAAACAACAATAATGCAACGTTTACAAACGCTTCACTATAACTTCCCGTGTTTGACAAAAAATTGTTTTTTTTACATACATTTAAACTTATTGGATAACAAAATAATGGAATTGCTCGTTTTTCAAATGTTTCACTTACTATTAATGCGACAAAATCTGACAAAAGTATCTTTCATTTTAGATTTTTAAAAAATTAGAAATTCTTTTTCGTTTTCTTTTAGCTTTTTTTTTTATAACAAAGCAATTTTATTATGAGAAGTACCATAACCTTCTTATGCAAATGTATTTGTTTAATTAAGAAATTCTTTTCTTCCTCCAGTTCTTTTTTTTTTTCTTTTGTAGAAAAATGTACTTAATACTAAATTTAATTTTCCAAAGTTATGTTTCCAATTCCTTGTTTACCTGCGACTTAAAAACTCTTTTATTTATTTATTATTTTTTTATTTATTTTATTCAATTACACTACATTTTTTGTTACGAAGAAATATGAAAAGGAAAAGCAAACAGCACGATATTACGTCTTTGAATGCTGCAACAAAAATAATGAAGAATTTCTTTATAGATTTTATTCTTTAACTTCTCTTTAATATCTTTAAAGAGAAGACACAACTGAAATGAAAGCAAGAATTGGAGGTAAGTACGTTTTGCTGAGATATACTGACTTTTATACTTTAAAAAAAATGATTTTTTTTTTCGCTCTGACAATTTCAATGATGTTAAACAAATATGTTTTATATTTTGAGATTCATTTCACTAATTTTTACAAATAGTAAAAACCTCCTATCGATCCCTCTCTTTTCATTTTTAGAAAAAATATGGGCAAATATAGTTATAATTTTCTAAAAATAATTAAAAGCTCTCAAATAAAATATTTTTAAATCACATTTTTACAACCTTTTATATGCTCGAGAACAAAATATTTTTGTGTGCACCATTCTAAATTAATATAAACTGAAACGCAGAGACTAATTCAAAGATTCGTATTATTTAACTGATTTTCAATTTTTAACTTTTTATTGAACAGAAATTCTAAAGATCAAATAGTTTTTATGGAAAAAAACAATAAGCATGCAATAAAAGCTTAAAATAATTAGACTCATATTTATTAATTTCAAATGACATAACACTTCAAATTTATCAATAATGTACCTTCACTAAAAAATTTTTAAAAAAGCGAAAAACGTCGCATTTTGAAAAAAAGAGGGAATATAATTTTTATAATGTAATATAATATTCAAATGTAAAACTACATCCCTACACACACGAAGTTTCAATTTCTAATTGTCTTCTTAAATCATAATAATTTTTTTTAAAGTTTAATATGAGATACTCTTTTGCTTATGGCATAGATTGATATTGATATGTTCTATTCTAAAATTCTAATATATTTCATATTATCCATTATCATTTAGAATAGAAAAAATGTTTCAAAAATTATTATTTCAAATATTTCTCATAATCATAACAAAAGTAATATATTGTAATAGATTTGGAACTTCATGCGACATTTTTAAATTACTTGCACAATCAAAATATTTACCATATAATCAAAATTGAAATAAGCATATGAAGAAATTATAACCCCTTTTTCTAACAGTTTAATTCCACGAGAGTCCATTTAAATATAACTTCGGTTTTAATTAATTTTGAAAATATAAGCCAGTGCATATGTACCAATATTAAAAGAATCAATAATTCTTAAATTTTCAGGGAAAAACAATAAACACACTGGTTTCAAATATGAAAGATTTTTACTCTTTGTTTATTGTTCACAGAAGTATGTGCGGGTTAATATAGAAATGCCTACAGAACCTAGTTCCAAAGGACAAAAAAGAACTTTGAGCAACGATCATCGATTGTGTATTAACATCCCTCTCAAAAGTTGCATGGGGGCTATTTAAGGCGGAACTCGTGATTTTGAACCATGGTCAAGCGAAGAGGACGACACCTGAGATCAATGAAGAAGTATGGTATAAAAAGAAAAATGAAGATGAATGAACAGAAATAAAGTGATGCCTGTGTGATGACATTTCACTTTCAAAACTTCTCCACTCCACCGACGTAGAGAATTTGAGTCTCTACAGAATTAACATGTATCTGCCCCTCTACGTGGCGGGTCTTTACCGTAAATATTGAACAAATTTTAATGAAATTGGGTATGTGCACAGATTTATATAATAAGAAAGTTACAACAGTTATTTAAGGTTCAAAATCCAAAACGTGCTTATAGTTCATCACTGCAAGGAACTCTAATAGAGATTACAAGATTTTTAAAAAATGGAAATAAAAGAAAATATGCTTCCATCTTACAATTACAAAGATAACACAATGTGAATCCGTGCTAAAAATTATATAATTTATGAATCCCTGTGGCAATCGGTCTCACTGCTCCAACATTGCTGTTTTCAGGTATTGAATGGTTCTGGGAGGGAAAAGACATGTTTCAATTGTCTTTCTAGCAGCATCCCAAATGTGTAGCACAGTGTTAAGACCAGGAGATCTAGTTTAGAAAATCCGGTGAATACCCTCATTGGC
>BMAO01018579.1:96376-117673 GCA_019973975.1 Trichonephila clavata | reverse complement strand
TTTATATGATATAAAAGCTTGTCGCAATATTTAAGTACTCATATTTACTTAGTTTGAATTTTTAAAAACCAAAATCAATCAGGTCAAGTTATTTATTTTACTTGTTTATCTACACAGGTAAATCTCGCGACAAGCTTTTATATCATATAAATTGTGTAATGACGTTATAAGTTGATAGTAAAAAAAGTTTTAAAGGAAAAGTTTATTTTATTCTTTTTAGCGCGTTTAAATAAAAGCTTGTTCTTAAAAAAGTTTTTTTACATTTAATTTATTTTTTACTTTTTAGTTATCGCTGGACAGGTTTCTCAGCCTGTTCAACTCATTGAACGCTGGTTCGCCATCCCTGGTTTAGCTGAATTAATTCTCGCAAAATGGTATTAGACTAAAAACACAATTTTTTTAAATCCGTAATTTTTAAGCAATTTTTTCAATCTTCATGCAGATTTTGGCTAACATTGTTCTACACACGAAAAAAAAGGTTTAGTGAGATTATCTTCATAAATGACAAAGTTATTAAATGTTTAATTAAAATTTTGACTATTTTTGAAAAACTTAAAGAATATATTATTTATTTGAAATATTTTGAAGATAAGGGATGTATTTCTCTAACATATTAGAAGAAAATTTTAATTGTTTATTAAAAACTTCAAAAGGCATTTAAATATTTGTATTAATCAATAAAATGCTTAAGACTAAAAACGCATTTTGTAATCAAAAAAGAAAGTTTTATCAAATAATGATAATTTTTTGCTGGACATTGAATATCTTCTACGTAAGAATCTATTTTTTTAATTGCTCAGATCATCTTTAGAAACTTGATTTTGAAAAAAATCAATAATTAAATTCAAATAAAATTAACAGTTCTATTTGTAATTAAATTTAAGGACACATGTCGTAGTGTGTGTTTAGATTACTGGTGATAAAATGAGGTATATTTAAATTACTCGTAGGCTTAAAATTAGAAATTTCTTAAAAAAATTACTTCATTTTATTGTAAAATTATTTTTTTTTAATTGAAAATATATTGCATTTCTAGATAATATTTTTCTCTTATTGTTTTCCTAGCGGATTCCTTTTTGATGGGTAAGATACATTAAAAAAAATTATCTTTCCGATTCTGTAATTATTTTTTGTCTGAGTTTCATAGATTAAAGTTAGATCAATTTTTAAGAATTTCCACAATACTCCATCTCAGTTTAACTTGAAAGCTTTGAGAAAGGTATACAATGTACAATCTACTTGAAAATTTTTTTTTGTTTTGAATTTAAATCCAAGAGAATAGATAGAAATTTGTAAAAAAATTGCATACGTAGTAGAAATTAGATTATTTTTACGTTGTAGAAATGAAATTATTTTTTAGACAAAGTTAATTAAATACAGTCAATAGCGCAACGTTATGAAATTCCAGTTTGGCTGAAACCGATTTTTCGACGCCAACTTTTGTCATTGTTGTAACAATAAAATTATTACACAACAATGCAATATATCCAAGTTGGCGCCCAAAACTAGTTTAACGTTTTTAATTAATATCTTTTTAATTAATTGCAATATCGGAATATAAATGGTCAAAACATGCATTGTCATCCAAACTAAACGTGTATACAAAATTTCAGCTCAATGGGAGGAAGATATCAGCTTCAAAATTGAGTTGCAAGATTCCACCCGAACAAATTACATACATACATACATACATACATACATACATACATACATACATACATACATA
The DNA here is from genome assembly GCA_019973975.1 of Trichonephila clavata. Lineage (NCBI taxonomy): Eukaryota > Metazoa > Arthropoda > Arachnida > Araneae > Nephilidae > Trichonephila > Trichonephila clavata. The sequence goes on along the minus strand of BMAO01018579.1, from coordinate 115,947 downwards.
CATACATACATTGTAAGTTAAATAAAAGCTTTTAATAAATTATAGTGGAAAAAATCCTTCAACCATCTGTGCTTTTCGAAAAATCATAAAACTCTTTCACATGGAATAAAGCTCAACAGAAATATATTATTTACAACTTTCCTAAATGACAGTGATGTATTTAACTTCCTATAATTTTTCTCTGGGTGTGGGTGTTCTTTTTTCTCTGACAGAATAGTATTTTCACATCTGGCGCGAAACCGATTTTCGACGCCAAGCGAAACAACGGACAGGGGTTTTAAGGTTTTTAATTAATATCTTCTCAACTAATTGCAATATCTGAATGAAAAATAGTTTACATCCTATTCTCAGACCTACTGAATATACACACAAAATTTCATAAGATTTGGTCTTGTCGTTTCCGAGGAGTTTGTCTACAAACACTGGGACACGAGAATTTTATATATATTAGACTAGCTGACCCGGCCCGGCGTTGCACGGGCTTTTACCGAGGGTATAACTTAATCCCCATGTTAATTTCCTCCTTTCTTTCTGACGCCAGCACTTTTGTGTGGGTGTGACGCGTACGATGTGAGTGTATGGCCCGTGAGTGCGTGTCATGGCTTTCTCGTTTAACATTTTCCCTTCTCTTCGCAAAATCAGCACTTCCAATATTATTTCTCGAAATTACTTTTACTTCTTTGTTTCTTTCCTCTCCGCTTAGCCCGGCTTTGCACGGGCTTTTACCAGTGAATAACTTAATCCCCATGGGAATTTCCTGTTTCCCTCAGGACGATAGCACTTATGTGTGTGTATGCGCGATGTGAGTGATTTCTTTAACTATGACATTAAAACTCCCTTTTTCGAAATTTGTTCTTGCGTTGGTGTGGTGTGGTACTTAGGAGAGGTGGGTAAAAGCTTAGGTGTCGTCCTCGTCACTTGACCATGGTTGAAAATTTCGAGGTCCGTCGCTAAAAACCCTAGAATAGGCGAACAGTGCGAATTTATAAATCACTCACTCACTTTTCAATTCTTTCGTTGCAACGAAAATGTAACCTTTTTAAAAATAGTTGGATGTTGAAAAAAAAACAGAAAAGTAGAAATTTTTCAAATTACAAAATTTTACTACTATTTTAAATCTTGAAGTAAAATTGTGAGGATATTTTGAAATGTTCGACACACGGGAAAAAAGTTTCATGCAATTATCTAAAAAAGAAGAAAATACTAAATGATTGTTTTAAGCATTTTGAGTGTTTTGTTAAAATTTGTTCAAAAAAGTTTTTGGCTTTTTATTTTTTAAATCACTGATTCTAAAAGTTTTAAAAATCATTTTTATTTAAACGCAACAATTTTGTTCATTTTAGAAAAAAATCATAAAATATGCAAAATATCATTGTTTTGAAAAAAAAATTTTTTTTTTTAAATTCTTAAAAAAAAAAGATAGTTTTCGGCATTTTATTTTTTTAATCACTGATTCTAAATGATCAATGAACTTTTTAAAAATCATTTTCATTTAAATTCATCTATATTTATACATTTTAGAAGAAATCATAAAATACAAAACAAAATTAATTAATTATTTTATACTAAAATTGATTAAAAATATTCATTTAGCAATTAATTGTGACATGCCAATTTAGTGATTTTTGATATATTAATAACACGCAATTAATAATAAAGAATTTTTTATTTGAACATAACTTTTATTTTTTTCTAAGGAAGTTATGCTTATTTAACTGAATAATTCAAAAAAAAAAATTCGAAATGGGCAAATTTTGCGTTTTTATAATGAAATTATATGTCTAAATAGATTTATACATTAGGCATTATTTTAAAGTAAACTATAAGTTTTATGAAAGAAAACAAAAATTTTGATTCTGTTAAATATTTTAAATGAGTCTCAGAAATGTATTGAATATATTTTGTCATCTTAATATAACATCTATAATGATTTAATTTTGAAAATTATCTAAAGAAATACTGACGAAAATTGAAGCAAAAATAACTTTTTCACTCGCAATTTTTGATTCGCCAAATTAACTGATTTCCCCCTGTTTAAGGCAGAACTTTTTAGTGTAACCCTTGAGTTAGATGCGGTCGACGGTGAAACAGTTCAAAGGTCTTTGGCGCAAAACTATTTTTCGACTCCAAGGTTTGGCTAACTGTAAAATCGCGTATTTTTTATTATTTTTTTTATTTTTAGGGCATAATTTTTAAGTTAATGCTTTCAAACTTCACAAATTAATTGCAAAAATAAAGTACTTTTAAATAAAAAAAAATGTACAAAAAATACTGTTTAAATTATTTCTCGCAAAATGGTTTTTTACGAAAATCACAAAACAAATTTTAAAATCCGTAATTTTTAAGCAAATTTTTCAATTTTCGTACAGATTACGGATAATATTCTTTTACAGATGGAAATAAAGTTTCGTGCGATTTTCTTCATAAATGACAAAGTTATTCAATGTTAAGTTAAAATGTTGAGTATTTTTTGAAAAATCTTTAAAAAAAAGTTTTGGGAATTTTATTTTTTAAATGACTAGATCTGAAAGATAAAGGCTTGAAGTTATTTAGTGTAGAATATCGTTTTAATAACACGAAAACAAATTCATACGCAACAATTTAGAAATAATTTGCATAAAATTGCATCAGTTTTAACCCTTTAATAAAAAAATTTTAAAAAATAGAAAATATCATTATTTTGCAAAAAAAAAATTATACCGTATTGTGGCGAAATAAATGATCTTTCCGATTCTGTAATTATTTTTTGTCTGATTTTAAAAGTGAAAGATGGATGGCAATTTTAAAATGGTGGAAAATGTCGGATCACCGCTCGGCCGAAACGGAACGGAAGTTCTGCCAAGTAAGCAACCCGCAGGAGTAAAGCAATTAGTCGTTTTAAGGTTTTTAATTAATATCTTTTTAACTAATTGCAATATCGGAATGAAAAATAGTTTACATCCTATTCTCAGACCTACTGAATATACGCACAAAATTTCAGTAGAATCGGTCTAGCCGTTTCGGAGGAGTTTGGAAACAAACACTGTGACACGAGAATTTTATATATTACAAGCTGTACCCTGCCACGCGTTGCTGTGGCTCAGTATGGTTAAATGGAAAAAAGATAGCTGGTCCATCCAGCCAATTGTGAATCTTATATTGGGCATAATTTTCTCAATGGATAGTCTGGTTTAATTACAGAAATGGAGGTCTGAGAACTTAAAATTAATTTGAGTTTCAAAACATGAGGAAAAACTGGGTGATTTCAAATTATTTAAAGATTCAATCAGGCAATGAAACACAAAAATAATTTATATCAGAAAACCTAACCTGTGTATTTCAATGACATAAAAAATTGTTTATCGCGCGTTAGCTATCGGAATGTTGCCAAAACTACAAAATAAAATTTGAGTGGTTGAAAGAATAACTTTAAAAAGATGATTTATTCGAAAATTAATCCCAATTACGTATCAAAGAACCAAAAAATTTATAAATATGACAACCAATAAACTTAACTATAGTAAAAATATGTAATAATTCGGAAAAAACTATGTGTAAAGCTTAAATTTTCGCATTCAGAGCGAATCGTGACATCATATGACGTCATAACATCGAAAAATTACTTAAAAATTAAATTTTAAAAAATTTAGAGTGCATTTCGAAATAAAAAGTACATAAGAACCTGACCGGAGTCAAATGCAAAGTTGTGTCAAAATTTCAGATAAATCCATGCAGAACTTTTTGAGTTATGGAAGCGTATATATATATATATATATATATATATATATATATATATATATATATATATATACATATATATATATATGATTAGTGATAATTGGACAAAAGTGGAGAGTAGCGACCATTTTGTGAGTGGAACTAATTTTTAACTATCTTTCATATCTTGTAAGGGAAAAATATTCGAAGAAAATAGATTGTTTCAAGACGATTGGAAAGTTGACTATTTTGTAGTGAAATAAAAGCATGGTTCAGTAACTGTTTAATTTCTCACGAAATGTATTTAAAAAATATCAATAAACAATTATCGTTCAATGACACGTTTCCTCGATCTGTTTCAAGAGATGATAAGTAGGATTTCTTAAATAACCCTTACTACAGCAAACAAAAAAAAAGTGTTTTGTCAGTGGTAATGACACAGTGATCACAAAATGAAATTTTTTTTCATTTGTAATCATATGAAACCGTTTACTGATGCAGAAATTGTAAAAGAGTGATTCTTAAATGCTTCCAATTTAGAAAAATTCAGTGACAAAAATAAAAAGTATAAAAAATAATAATTAAAAAAAAAAAGAAGCAAAATAGGACATTTAATATTTTGATCAATTTCCCCATTAAAATTTTTTTATGTTATCTTGGTCTTACAGCATTTCATATGCTTATAATTTTTAAAAGTATGATTATATATTTTATGCATTTTACACTTTTTTTGAAACTGTATTACCTTATAAATAATGAATAAAATAATCGAATTATTTAACGTTAACCTCAAGGAATTACATTTAATCGAAAACTGTTTATATTTTCAGCTCAGGAAACAAAATTAACACCCCTAAGACCCTATGTGCAGACTATACTAAATTAATCTAAATCACGAATTTCTCCCCCTCCCCTAATGAAATGAGATAAATTTCATCGAACTACCTGAAAATAACTAACGAAACAACAAAACAACAACAGAGCGCTTACTTGAAATAATACCCCTTGAATGTTGACCAATCTTAACGACTTCCTACCAATGCCTTTCCCTATGATAAATCAATCTTTAATGCCAAATAACACAAAAGTGACAATACATCCGATTGATTCAAAGCGACCCCTTGCTGAGCTATTCACCAGCACCCGCCCAAGAAAACAGCATCTGCTCTTGAGTGGACATTATCGGAGTGACCTCTTCTCACATTCGGACGCTGTCACGTGTAGACCATATGTTTTTTTCCGTATATATAAGGGGAGTTGGAGGTGAAGATCCTACAAAATCCAGAGTAGTGTTCTGTCAATCCACTTACCACCTTCTTTTGCCCTCGATTGAAATCATCGAAGAAAAGGGTTTCTTCTTGTGCTGAAATAAATCGGAAAGAAACAGTGAAGCGTATTTTTGTGCCTCCTTAATCTTCGAGTGGTAAGTCGTTTTTTTTCTATCTATCTATGAGTACTTTTTTTTGAGAAATTTTGCATAGTTTAGTTATTCAAGTAGATATATCGAATAAATTTATTAATTTAAAAGCAAATAAATCTTAAAATATATCCACATTCTTTTTTAGAAAAATTGAAATTTAATAAGAAGTAAATAGAAATAGTTAAAAAAATTAATAGATTTATCTACATATATATATATATTACAAAAATATACACAAAATAGTTATAATCTAAGATAACTATAGTCATGATAGAATAAAGACTTAGTCACAATTGTACTAGAGCAAACTCCTGGCCTTAGGAACCAGGATTGCAGGTTTAAACAAAATTTTTCGGCCAACCAACCTTCACCTGAATTTGCCAATAGGAAAAGTAAGAAATTTCTAGAGAAGTTTAACTATTATTATAAATAAAATCGTAATCTATTAATGTAAAATGATAATATTATATATAGCCTATAATAATTACTAGAATATATATATATTTATATATATATACATATATAAATATATATAGTGATCTAAATAAAAGTATTTAATTAAGTCAGAGATTCCAAAACTTTCTTGTCTCATAGACCCTTGTAATGTGTTTCGGTTTGCGGACTTAATATTGAATTTTTGAAAATTTATCAACTTTAGTCAGTGTTTCTAAAACTTTTAATATTGGTGACCCAGTTTTCGATTATAATTTTCCTCCCCTCCCCCTCCCTTCATACAGTGACAATGCATGGAATGCAATAATAATGTACCTTTTGACGCTAAAGTGCAATACGGTCTTAATTATAAACGTACAAATTATCAATAGTAATATTAAATTTTGTATATGTTGCTTTCAAGTAATAAATATTTTCAGTTTCTTTTTGTTTTATGATAAGTATTACGTTACATTTCATAGTTTAGAATAGTCATTACCAAAGTGGTCTATATAGACCCCTAGGGGTCTATGAAAGCATGCAGGGGTTCACGTCCGCGAAAAAATAATTTGAGGGGTGGGTGGGAAGTCCATGAGTTGTTAATGGGGGTCTACGATAGTGACTCTCATTAAACCAGATCATGACCTTAATTTTAAAAGAGACCTTAATTTTAATCAAGTGGAAAACAGATTGACCTGTTTAACAGGTTTATTTACTAAATTTAATGAAGTTAATTTACAGTTATAAGGACTATCACTTTTCGGTGTTTGTTGCCATAATTGAGCTAAAGAGTATAATATTGGAGGTCCCGAATTTTCCTAGTTTCTCAATTTGTCACACACAATCTGCCAGGAAAAGGATGCTTTAACCAACGTTCAACATTTAAATGCCCTTTATTTAAATTTTGAAGCTAGGTTTGAGAATGCTTTGACTATATATATATGGTAAAACTACAGTAGACAATTAATTAGTACAGTCACATTGAAAGGAAACCAAATGTCATATTACAAGAGGAACTGATCAAAGTAGGCACTAAGGAGATCTTAAAGTAAAATTCAGAAACGGATATCAGCAATTTTTAAAGCACCGTAATGGACGAAGCACCAGATTCATTTCTCCCATTAAAATCATTTGTTTGTTGCTCATTTACTTTATGTAACAGTTATTTTAAGTAGTAATTAAATTTTAATTTAATTAATTAACATGTGTGTTTATGTTAGATTTTAAACGCTACACTTCACTGCAGTTGGAAATTTAAATAGTTTGAAGTAAGTATAGCTCTGTACCAGCTGACAAAAAGACATTTAAGTTGATAAATTTGCAAAAATTTTTTATTAGATAATTAGAGGTCCACTCAAAACTGAAAAACATGGCAAGGGGGTTTGTCTGTGAGACAAAAAATTTTGTTAACCTCTGGCTTAGAAGATATTTTGTTTTGCTTCCTTTCAGCAAATTAATAATTTTTTTTTAAAATAATCATATTTTTTCGACTTACCAATATGCTTGCGCCCCCAACGTAGGGTTATCAAACCCCCTAGGGGGAGCGTCCCACTGTTTGAGAAACGCTGACTTAAGACTTTTTGAAAGCTGGTACAGTGCTACTTACTTAAAATGTTTTAGTGAAGTCTATTATTTAAAGCTTAAGAAACGCATGTTAATTAATTAAATTAAAAGTTAATTAGTACATAAAATTACTGAGCAACAAAAAAAGCTTTTAATGGGTGGGATGGATCTGGCGTTTCAATAACAAATTTTCAACATTCAGCATCAATCTTGTCAGTTTTAACTGTAAATCTCCTTAGTTAATAATGTCCAATCTTTCTGCTTTTGTTTTGGAGATTGGTAACCGTGCTGAACTCCTTCTCTCTAGGAAAAAACCTAACAAGAGGCCTTGCGGCCTTACGACTTTTTAGACTATCTCAGTGCTTCTCAAACTTTCAGAATTTGCGACCCAATTTTCTATCATAATTTCCATCGCGCCCCTTCCCCATATAATAACATTGTATTGAATGCAATAATAATGTAATTAAAGCTACAATACGACTTTAAGTATAAACCGTGTAGCAACAGGTATTGATGGATGAAGGAAGGCAGATGAGCTTGGGTATGTTATTCCTCTTTCAACGAGAATTTCGTTGGGAGTAGTGTATTTAGTTCTATTTATCAGAGAAATAATTTATGTCTATATTTTTAAGTTCAGATTATTAGCCTTTTATCCTGTTGTATGTGGCAATGAAAGAATCTGACGATGGATTTTATGAGTTGCCTTAGAACTGTAAAACCAGTTAGGGAAATTATAATATAGTAATGGATTGGAGGCGAATAAAAATGTTTAATATTTTCACCTTCTGAAATGGATGTAAACTTATTTCATTTATAATATATTTGATCATGATGAAAGTAAACACCATAACCGCACAAATTATCAAGATAAATATTAAATTTTGAATATAATTTTTGAATATGACTATCCCATGGGAGTCAGTGTTAATTATAAAACTTGCTCTTCGTTTAGTATTGATAAATTTATTATCAAATACACTGTACAGTACTGATTTTTAGTGTATATCAGTGTAAATGTGTATTTTATTATTTATTATGTTAAAATGGATTTTGCTTTGCTTCCTTTCAGTTCTTTAATAATTTTTTAAAATAGCCTTTTATTTTTGATTTTCCGATATACTTGCACCTCCCTTGTAGGGTTATCACGCCCCCCCCCCAGGGGACGAGTCCCACAGTTTGAGAAACGCTTGGACTATCTCCATCGCACATGCACTATTCTATTACATACATTCATGCCTTCATCGGTATTCGAACTTTTGCCCTCCAGCATAGCTTCACTAACCACTATACTGGATGGGTGGCTGCGAAAAGACTTAAAGCCAATGAGTCGTCAACAGGTGATAATTTTGAATGAAAAGGGCATATACTAAATATAAATTAAAACTTCAAGAAGAGATTTAGTTTTAAATTTTATTAAAAAGTTTTAAATTTTAACTCTTTTCTAATTGTATCAGAACTTAGGGCACCACTAGATAGCAGACTAGACAAAAATAACAATTTGCAAGAAATTTTAGTTTTTCTGGGCTTTAATATATGTATCCAAATCGACATTTTCCTTATAAAAGGAATTATTTTCTTATCTTTTCTCAAATTCAAACACATTGCGTGATTGCATTTAATTTATTCTATGGAATTTTTATTCAAAATCGAGGCGTAATCAAATACGAATGTCTTATCACATGCTTCGATGTATCTTTCAAAACTATGAATTGATGGAATAAATTGATGTAAGTTAGGAAAAGTTGCTTGCAACTGAATGAATATATTCTCGTATATATGTGATTAGTTTCTTTAACAGCACAAAAAAAAAGAAGAAAAAAAAAGAATTTTTAACAAGTTTAATTGGGACATCGTTCTCTAAATTGAATATTTTTTGGTATTATTTTTATATTACAATATAAACATTAAGAAAGAAATAACATAAAATTAAAAAAAGTACTTTAAAATCGATTATAAAGGTGGAATAAAAAACTGATTAAAGTAGAAGAAAAAATTACGTAAGAGAGAAGAGAGATACAGTTATATGACTCGAATGATTGTATTCTTAATCCTAAAAGAAATTCCTTGATGTAAAAACTAATTGTTGAAAACGGTTCAGTTTATGTACTCAATACAAAACAAAACTCTTCTTAACAAGAAAAAGGAATTTTTTTCAAAGTCAATTCCCTACTTTGGTGGCGTCATCTGTTGCAGCTAGTTTTATCTTCGTTGGAAATAACGCAGAATAAATTTAAAATTGAAAAATGTAACAGTTACATTTAAACTCTGCCTTCCCTTGACAAATAACGACAGCCAGGCGGCGCTACTTGTTCTTGGGAGAAAGAGAACGTTTTTCCTGAGAGTCTTTTTCTCTGCCGGATGGTCCCCGAGCCATGGGTACACGTGGAGTCAGGGAAAGCCTTTCCCTCCTTTTATGTCTCATTCCTACACTATGTATTTTGTGTGTGTGTGTATCTTCTTGTGTTGTGGAACTTCATGAACATTAAAATATCTTGTTCCTGTAACCATCAAAGGCTGCATTACTTAATCTTTCACAACATGGGAGCATTACAAAAATAAAATTTAAAATGAAAACATTTTTTATCTTTAAATGTAAAACAAGTAATAAAAAAAATTAAGTCTATTCCTATTTTGGAATGGATGAATAGAAAGTATTTTTTTATCGCCTGAAAATTTGAACAAGATATATATGGAGAGAGAGAGAGAGTGAACTAGTAGTAGGAATTGAAAAAAAAAGCATGATTTGTCTGCATTATTGTAGCAATGCACACCCGGTTTGGCTAGTTTGCCTGAAAAACCGGTTTTCGACGCCAACTTTTGTCATTGTTTTAACAGTTGCATTTTTACAACAATGGAGACGAATCTAAGTTGGCGTTGAAAAACTGCAATTAATTTAATTAAATTAACCGGTAATTAATGAATTAATATTTCTTAAAAAATGTGTTAATATCTTTTGTCATCCACTACAAGTTAAAAAAAATGTATTAGAACTTGTGTGGATGAATAAAAAGTATTTTATCAACGATTGAAATTTTGAACAATATATGTATATAGATAAGTAAATAAATATAGGGAGATAGTGAACTAATAGTAGGAATTGAAAAAAGAACAACTCGAATATCGTAACAAAAATTCAACTTTACTCGCCAAATGACACCAAAGGTTTTCTCGTTCAATTTTAAACAGATCTTGTACGGAATCAATGTACGGAATTCATTCTTTATATATGATCAATAATTCCAATTTCAGTTAAATATTTTCATAAGTCAGTTTAATTCTTGTCATTTATATAATATTTATTTATTCTCCCTTAGGTAAAAATCGAAAAGACAGTTCGGAATGGCCTTCGTAAACGTCTATGCATTGGGAATGAATTTGGCTTTTGCTGTTGTTATAGCATGTTTCTTGTGGAGCACGGTTGGAGGTTGCGAAAACGCAACGGAAGGAGCCATCCCTCTAGGTGTCTTCAGTCATCATCCAACACTCAATACAGTAAGTAGAAAAAGAGAAGCTAAAATAAAAATTGTAAGGAATCATATGATAGAAATTTCAATTATAGGGTTTGCAATTCCATGTTATATTTTCAATCCCGGGATTTCGGGAGCACATTATACAAATCCCGGGATTACGATTGGACTATTTATTAAAAATACTTACATATTAGCATAGTTGAAACTGCATAATAATACTGAAAATGTAATTAAAAATTTATTTAATATTATTTTTTATTGAAACAAATCAAAACAAAACTTAATACATTATAAAAGACAAATAAAAAATAGTACATAATGAAATTAAAAAAAAAACCATTTCTTCATTTCTTGTGCTTCTGTAAATAAGCTTTCAAAAAACACATCTCGTTCAGCGTTTCATCGTTGAAACGGCTTCTTATTTTTGTTACAAATTGTCCTGCCGAAGAAAATGCTTGTTCAGACTCTACACTATTAGGTTTTATCGTCATTAAATAGGAGTATGTTCCTTTCACATCTCCTTCCATTTTTTTTTAAAGACATTTCTTTTTGAATTTTTGCTGATAGTGTCTCAAATCAAATAGTCTTCATTGGTGCATATACCTCTTTGATAACTTTATTTAGTTCTTCTGCTACACTTAATGGTTTTTGTGTACAAATTGAATTAGTTATTGAATCAGAGTGTGAATCAATTTCAAGTGTTACCTTATTTGAAATAGAAGATCCAGTTGCATGAGCTATTAGTAATGCAATGGGATTTGAAGCGTCAAGTCTTTCAAGAAGGTCTGTTATTAATTAACGGCATTTAATTGAAGAATGAACTGTGACAAAATCTTTTCATGAGATGTTGCTTATATTATTGTGTAAATAATGCACAGTAAACCACTTAGATGTGTTCGACGTTCTCCCATACGAGAAAGGAGAGCTTATAGCATTTATAATTGCACAAAAACATTCTACGTATATATTTCATAAAAAAAATATAAATTTTCTGAGAATTAAATTCTTAGAAAATTTTAACGAGAAAGAAATTTTTAAGGTATAATCGAGACAAAAATTAAATCCCAGGATTAGTCATTTTAATCCCGGGATTGGAAGAAACACAGGGACCCCGGAATTTCGGGATCCAGGGATCCTAGGGCTGCAAACCGTAGTTTCAATTTTATCTAAATATCTTACTCAGTATTTGAATATATTTGTTAGTAATATTTAATTCTTTATTACCACAAAATTTATAAGGTCCCAGAAAATAAACTTGATAAATTTTAAAATTCTTACTAGCTAATTATTTTAGTTGAGAACTTTTAGACTGGGGATAATTCAGTGAAATCGCATATTCAAGTTCAGATTCCATCAACTACTTTTGTGAAATAACGACCTTTGAGACATTATGGAACTGAGCCTCGGAGTGCTTATCGAAGTTAGTCTGTAACAAAAGAAAATTTAAGACTCTGGAGTCATTTTCGACACTTGGAAATGGTTCTAAATTATGAAGTATATCTCTAATAATCTTCGAGTAATTTCTAACCCTGCAAAATTCTGTGAAAAAGAATTTTGAAGGAAGAATGAAGAATGAAATCAAATTTATACTGAATATACTTGAAGAACGGGAAAACGGTATGGCATAAAAAAATTTAGCGGCGTTTTCATTGTTTCTTTTATGCAGTTTCAAGCCCAATGGACAATTAAAGACTGAGTTTCCTTATCTAATTAGGGCAACTTTGCCGTGTTAAATGGTTTTTCACTAAAAGTGGTAATGATGCACTTTGTAACTTTTCTATCATGCCATTCCACTTTTCCCTTTACAGACGAACCCCGATTTAACGGATTCATCGGGATTGAACATTTATTTCGTTAAATCGGGGTTATGCGTTACATCGGTGTCCAAACAAAATGCGATAGTTTTCCTTTACCTTTTGGAAATTCTGCGATAAGCAATCACACAAAAAGTATCCATAGTTAGAAATGTTACACTTTTTATTCAACAACTAAGAATACTAATGGTGAATTATTACGCGCCAGTTAATTGGAAGTTTTAAAATACTGACTGATAGATGTTTGAAAACCGTTTTGATTTCTGACTCGCAAGAGTTCTTTTTTCGACTTAATTCACAGAAAAACAAAACACTTCGTCATTTACACTCTGCTGCATAAGATTTGTTTTCACAATTTTCAAACATTGTAAAGCGTTAGGAAATGTTACAGTTTTGATAAGAGTTTAATTATCAGTTTCTGCTCCTGAATCGTTATTCATGACTCCAACAAATCAACAGCTTCCTGAACTTCAGTTGCACAGATAGGCAGTCCATCATCAAATGTAAGATAATCGTTAAAGATTTAAAATATTCGTATGCGTTGTGGAATGCAAGAAGATTAGAAAGAAGTTTCCTGTCGTATTCAAAACTCGCGCAATAGGCTACACTCACGACTCATGTGCTCCTGTTAGGTCTAATAACGCTCTACACCAGGGGTCCTCAACCTTTTTTTCTGCCAAGCCGCATACATATGATGGCTATTTCACGCGGACCGCAACATGAGAATTAATGGAAAGGGGGCGGAGGGGCAGGAATGCCTTAAGACCAAGATAACATAGAAAATTTAAAATGTGGAATTTGATCAAAATATTAAAACTCCTATTTTGCTTTTTTTAATTATTATTTTTTATTTTTGTCACTAAATTTTTCTAAATTGGAAGCATTTAAGAATTTTTTTCACAATTTCTGCATCAGTAAACGGTTTCATATGATTACGAATAATCTAGCAAATTTCATAGGGGGCCTTTGTTACCACTGACAAAACACGTTTTTGCTGTTGTAAAGATAATTCAAGAAAGCCTATTTATCTCCTCTAGAAAGAGATCTTCAAGGAAAAGTGTCATTGAATGATTCCTGTTTATTGGTATTTTTCAGATACAACATTTTCATGACAAATCAAACAATTACTGATCCATATTTGTTTTTCACTACAAAATAGCCAACTTCCCAAACCGCCTTGAAACAATTTATTTTCTTCTTATATTTTTCGCTTGCAAGATATGAAAGATAGGTAAAAATTAGTTCCACTCATAAAACGGTCACTACTCCACTGTTGTCTGTTATCACTAACCAGAAAAAAATATATCAATTCACACCCATACGACATCGACAGCAAAATTGATATATTGGATTTTTTAATAAAGAATTTCCCCCGAAATTTTCATAAACAAATGAATTTCTCAGAGTAATGGGCCATGACCGGACCACTTAAAAAGGCCCGGTAGGCCGCAGGTTGAGTATCGCTGCTCTACACCCTTGACCGTCGAAATTGGTAACGAAGAAAATTTTTTTTTCTTTTCCTGTCAAAAATGATACCATTATTTTTTTTAAAAAAATTAAATTTGTTCTAACTAAAACTAATAAAAAATTTTCAGCTGCTGAAAAAATTCGTTAATTTGGGGTTTATTATTCGTTTAATAAGGGTTTTTGCCTTCATTTTAATCGGAGAAAGAAAAAAATTAGTTGAATCACGAAATTCTTTAAACAAGGGTTCGTTCAATCGGGGGCCGACTGTATATTCAATTGAAATTTGAAGTCATTCTGTGAGCCAAGGTTTTCTTCTTTACAGCGTTTAGAAAGTGGAACTTTAATTACAATCACTTTGTATACTAACATAAGAATATTTACTTGTTTTTATTTTAGTTGTCAAATTACCATCATGCTCTAAAACATTACTACATCCAGAATTTATTTCCTAATTTATTTCTTTTCCTTTCAGTGCATCACTGATATCGTACGAGCCATTTGTAATGCCTTAAGACCGTCCCCAATGAAGCGGAATTCGGAATTGATAAACAGTATTCTTGGTCTACCGAGAGTTCTACAAGAAGCTGGGAGATAAGTTTTCCATCTTTCTCAGATCCTTCCAAATCACGTTGTCAGAGTCCAGTCATGGTAAAAAAACAAAACATTTTGATCCATTGTTCCACGAAAGCCACATTCAAGTGAATGTTGCCTTGAATTGGATCACACACAATAACACACACTAAAAAACAATTCTCATCTACCAACTTGAAAGTTTACATCCTCTTTCCCCCCTTTAACAGTGTTCCTCATTTGGTAGGGTTGCCATACAATTATAGCGAAACGAAGTGATTGTGAAAAGGTAAAATATTTCATTTTCGCACCCTAACATATTAAATGTATTTGAATTCCTATTCTATTCCCCCCCCCATAAACTTAAAGAATTTGTGATACTATTTAAATATGTATTTTTAAAAAAAGGTTCATTTGATAAATTTTCTGCATTAGACGGGAAATATAACAAGCATTGTACATTTTTTTTTGGAGGACATTTGATAATAGTGATAAATCCAAAAAAAAAAAAAAAAAAACACAAGTTCTTCTCTAAATTTATCAAATAAGAAAAAAAATCTAGTAGTTCTACTGTTTAAAAAGCAATTAATGTGAAAAATCCATAACAATTGATGTGTTGGGAAAATTTTTTAAAAATCAGGAGAAAATAATTAAAAATCGAAAATGTACTTTATACAATAGTGCAAAAATATAAATAAATTCGAAATTTCTTTTAAAAAAAATTTAATTTTTGGTTTGTATTATTTTTTTTCCAGAGATTTTCCTTCAGATGTACAGTTTTTTTTAATAAATTACTAAAATATAAAAATTCATATTTATTCACATTATAAAAATTATTATTTTTAATTACCTTTTTTATGCTTTCCCCTAACTTTTTCCAGAAGCCATTAATTTTTAATTCAAAATCAGTTTCCGTGGAAACCAACCTTTCATAAGCAACGAAATCATTAAAACATTGTTTCTAGAATTGTGACAAAACATTAAATTATAACGAAGCAGTTATACGCTTTTGATAAAATTCAAAGGCTGAACAGTTGTGAATTTCTTGACTATTTTTCAAATATGTATTTTCAGTTAATATTTAAAAAAAATTAGCGTTTTTCTACATGAAAAAAAACAAAACAAAATGTAAATATAAATTTTTAGATGCATTTTAAACTTGAATTAGAAAATCCCAATAAAAATAATAATGATATAATGAACAGTAATAATAAATTAACCAATGATAAATTAAATTTTTCTAGCATTGTTATTTTTTGTCAGATTAATGATTTTGATAAAATATACATAATTTCAATCTCTATAATACTAATGCTATTAATTATTCTTAAGCAATATGAACATTTTTCTTCCATTTAAAATATTTACGTATACAAATTCTTATAAATTTTATAAAAATATGGAATCAAATATACAAGAAAAATGAAGGTATATCAATTGTTTAACAAAATATTAACTGCCAAAGCAAGATGTAAAAATTATTTACGCTTAACAATTGCACCATATGAAACATTTAAAGTGATAATTGCTTTTTACATTAGCTATTCTCTATGAACTTATGGCAGCCCTTAATATTGTGAAATATTTCAATTTGTAAGTATTAAATAAGTACTGCATAAATAACTCTAAATGCATGATATAAGTGAATTTTAATTAATTTACAAATACTTATCTAAGAAATGTATAAAATTGATGTGAAACAGAGCTTATCTTTAAACATAAACGATTATTATTTACAGAAAAAAACATTAATATGTAGGACATTTTGCTCTGATATTTATCTATTCTTATCAGACCAATTCAGATACGCATATAATAGATATAAATATTTTTCAAAGTACTTACGATATTATAACGTTATTGTATGAGAAGTCTAATATTTCTAATAAGAATTTATAAAAGAAAGGATATTAACTCTATAACAATAAACTATAAACTAGAAAAACGAGTTTCTATGCTTAGAAGTAAAAAAAAAAAAAAAAAAAATGCACGGTTTTATTTAAACCAATTTTTTTTACAAAGGAAATTGAAAATTATCTTAATAAATAAATTAAATAAATGATAACAGATAAAAAATAACAACATTGAAATTTAAAATAAAATAATTTTTTTTTTACCTAAATTAGTTCTGTTCTTTCTAAAAGAAAAAAGAGAAGAATTCTTTTTTAAAAAAATTGATTAACTTTCAAAATTTGTGACACTATAATTTGGGAAAGATAAGATTTCAAAATCTTATCCTTCAAATGCTACAAACCACATTTGTCTACCTTTTGCATGTCTTTCCAGTTTTTTTTTTCCAGAGAAGTTTAAGTACGATAAATAGCATATTTATTATTAAATATTCTTATGACATAAAAAGGAAATAGGTATCAGTTTTCTTAGCTTTTATAAGAACTTAAATTTTTCACCAAACGATCTGTGATAAAATTTTATATATAAATAAAACCAAAAAACCCACGTATAACAGCTTATTGGTCCTCGTAATCATTGAATGCTTAAAATTAAATGACTACATTAAGAACGTTTTAGAACAAAGAAAATTATCATATCCGAAAATAAATTTCATGAGAAAAACTGAGAAATCTCGAAATTGATTTGTATGTGATAAAAATATAACTAATTTTTTGTTTATATTATTTTTTTGTGTGAAGTGTTTTTATTATCTAATATATTCTAATTATACATTACAGCATTTTTTTAAAATATTTTTATTGCATAGCTCTCTGCATAGTTATTGCAAGTTAGAAACAACTGCACGAATCTTTCATGAGCACTCATGTCTCACCAAGTGTTGATTCTGTAACATCATTTTCTTATATGAATATAAATAGTCATGTATCAGTGTACAAAGTGTCATGTTCTACAGTTTAAATGTTTTAAAGTTCCAAGTATATACTTGTGTGCAAATAAATGTATGTCTGAAATGTCTTGTGTCTTTATAATTGGTCAAATTTTTCTTTCGTTTTATTTTGTGAGCGCGACCTATTTGGAGCCGCTCCTTCACTGTCTTGCCTACCTAAGGGTGTGGGGGGGGGAAACAAGCATCACCAGTAACTTCCATAATAACTATTATTTTATTACTATTCAAACAGACTAATCAACCACAAGTGAAACTACAAGAGGAGACCCTAGGAATGATATATAAACAGAGCAATCTATTCTAAGTGAACAACTTTAAGTAAACAAGCGCAAGTGATCTGTTTAATTTAATCCAGTTAAATCTATCTTAGATTCTTAAACCTTAATCCACTAATTTATTCGAGTGATAAACTCCTTCCTAAGCTCACGTTGTGATAATGAAATAAATCTCACTTACGAATCACCGCAACAGTTCTCCTGCTCCTTCTATCCTACATTTACAAAACCTTTTGACTTTATATAGTCAAACTAATTTAAATATCAAGGATTCTTCTTGAGAGGGATGGCTGTGAATTAAAGTGAAAGCTAGCCCCAAAGTTTCCCCAAGAGGATTAATGATAAGGTCGCGTATGTATAGATCCGTCACAATTTGTTCATTCAGCAATTTCATACACAGGAGAGATTAAATAAACTACAAATCCAATTACATGCAAATACACAATTATCCATGACCAAAACCCCTTGGTTACCACGGTCACATGGTGGTTTTTTTTAAGGAAACAGGATTCAAGACTGCAATAAAAACTTGAACTTCAACCCTCCCAAAGGGAATTTGTTTGAGCAATTTTGTATTACAGACAAAAATTAATGCAACTATGAATTACAATTAAATTACTTTGCTTTTGGGGATTTCAAATTTAAATAAAAAAACCAATTCCTTTGACACATTATCGAAAAGTCATCGAAATTTGCTTTTAAATTTAGATCATAAACATAAATCCATTAGAAGAATTATCAAGGTGATTATATATATAAAAATATGTCGATTGGGGGGTTACCCATCTAAGTGCGCAAGGAGAAGTAATTTGAAAAATAATGTATTATGTTTTGTTTTAAACATGAAATGTTAAGGAAACCATGTCAAAATACAACCACAGATATAAAATTATATTTTTTAATCAAATATAAATCTATTCTCAAACAAGTAAACACGTTTTTTAATATAAAATGTGAAATATTGTTGTTAATTTGAAAGATTCTAGTGTCACAAGCAATGACAATCTGTGCTTCTTTTTCACTGATGTTCACTTGCGCAATATATTTAGATCTCATTATGTTGTTCTTATGAGTTAAAAGGATACATTATTATATTCAACTTAACATAGTATTTTATAGAGTCTTTTGTCTTTCAGTATTTTGAATGACTTCCAAATATAACTTTTCTTTAATAATTTGTCAATGAGATGTCAGATATGGGAATATTAAAATTTCAACTTATAAAAAGAAGTAACTCCCGCGTATAGGGAAAAATAAACTAAATATCTCAGTTACAGAGGAGATTTAGAGTTCGTTGCAAAACACCAATAAGAATAATCAGTTTCTCTGAATTTTCTGTCGTGAATGAGTTTTCATTGTCTTTACCACGTTTGGTGTCAAAATATTTCGAATTCTCTCAGAAAAAGAAATTCAAATCTATGTAAAACGTCCAGGAAGAAAGAGATAACAAAAGAACAATTGGTTGCGTCAGAGTAGTCTAAATATATTTCCTTTTGATCATTTAGATTGAAGAAATTCTAATTGAAATATTATTGGTAATAACAGAACCTTTTGAGTTAAATTTGTTCCGTTATTTTTTTTCTTGACAATATTAGAAATAATATCGCATGCAATAACGTATCGAAACCGTTAATCTATTGTAAGGATGTCAGAAAGACTTACAAATATATTTAAAATATTGCCAAAGTACAACTGAAGAGCATGCTGACAAGAAATGAGCATTTGGATAGATTTTATTTGTTATTTGGAGAGCTTATTGTTTTGATTTATTTCTCTTCTATAAAGTTGTGACGGATCTATACGTGTCCTTCCACTAACCCTCTGGGAAATTCTTTTGAGCCAGCATTTTCAACCAATCTTTTCCGAAAAGCAGAAAACGTGATATGCAAATTAAGTTTAATATATATATTCTTTAGTTGCGAGTTTGAGGGTGAGTGAATTGTGAATAGATGAGAAGTGAAGTAAATTGGCAGTGAAACGTATACGCAAACAAAGTAAGAAGCC
>BMAO01018579.1:0-25157 GCA_019973975.1 Trichonephila clavata | reverse complement strand
GTTACAGTGGTAAAAAAAGTATTGGCAATTGTCTATAATTGATCATATTAGCTAACAAAGGAAATGATTGACAATTTTAACTGACATAACGAACACAGGAGGTAATAAACACACAAATCTAATGAAACTTTCATTTTAATATGCCTTTTACACAAAATATACAACAAAAACGTAAATTTGCATGTCAAAAAAGTATTGGCAAAGTTCTAACTGTTATGCAAATTTTGTCATGTTGAGGTCACGTGTTTAGACTGATAAGAAAGCCTGTTAGTATAAAGTCTGCAGTGCTATTTCAAAAATTTTAAAACGTTATTTTGTTAATGCTGTGATGAAATGGCTTCGAAATCGAAGGAGTTGGATATGTTAATATTAAAAACACGATTATTCAGCTCAGAAATGAGGGTTTAACTTATTGTGCTATAGGAATACAACTGAACATGAGTTTATTTACTGTCAGAAGTGTTGTAAAAAAGTTCAACGAGACAGGATCCACAGAAAATAAGGTTAGAAGTGGACGGCCTGGAATATTTTCTGCAAGGGAGAAATGTAGCATTATCAAAAGAGGTTAAGAAAAATCCCAAAATAAGTGCACCCCAGTTAGCTAAAGATGTTGCTAATACTTCACATAAAACTTTTAGTGTACAGACTATACAGAATGTTTTACATGAAGAAAGTTATTATGGAAGGGCAGCTAGAAAGAAACCTTTCATTTCGGAAAGAAACAGAAGAAATATTAGATTTTGCAAAATCTCATGTTAATTTATCAGATGAATTTTGGAACACAGTTATTTTTTCCGACGAATCGAAGTTTAACATTTTCGGGAGTGATGGACGACAGTATGTGTGGAGAAAGCCAAACACCGAACTGGAAAAACAACATTTAACATCGACTGTGAAACATGGTGGAGGGAGCATCTTAGTTTGGGGCTGTATGGCAGCAAATGGAGTTGGTAAACTGTGCTTCATTGATGGTATTATGACAGCACGTGCGTACATCGACATATTGTGCCATAATTTGCAATCCAGTGCCCAAAAACTTGGCTTAGGAACATCATTTGTGTTTCAACAAGACAATGACCCTAAGCATACAGCGAACCTCACCCGGGAGTGGTTACTGTATAACTCTCCTCGCCAGTTAAAGACGCCGCCTCAATCGAATGACATAAATCCAATTGAGAATTTATGGCACAAATTGGATGTCGAAGTCAGGAAACATAAAATTTCGTGTAAAGACGAACTTAAGCGTATACTGCTGCAAGAATGGCACAAAATTCCCAATAGTACAACCAAGACTTTAGTTTTCTTATGAGAAATACAAGCTGTTATAATTACAAGCAATAGATTACAAGCTGTTATAAATGCAAAAGGTATGCATACAAAGTATTAAACATATCCTGATTTTGTTCTCACATTTTACTTATTATTTTGCCAATACTTTTTGACATGCAAAAATAAGTTTTTGTTGTATATTTCTGTAAAAGACATATTAAAATGAAAGTTTCATTAGATTTGTGTGTTTATTACCTCCTGTGTTCGTTATGTCCAGTTAAAATTGTCAAGCATTTCCTTTGTTAGCTAATTTGATCTATTATAGGCAATTGCCAATACTTTTTTTACCCACTGTATATTTTAAATAACTTTATGATATAAGGTGTTCTTTAATTAGTTTCTAAGAGTTAAAGAAAATAAATAAGCTATAAATCTCTGATTATTTGTTAGTGTAAAAAATTGCAAACCAGACTGCTTGATATGAAAATATTATTTTTGGTCATAGAGCCGTAAATGGATGCATAAAACTGATAATATTTGACCTTTGTAGAATTTTAATTGACATACTCTTAGTATTGATTTGTCATTTTGAGTAGAAACAAGTTGTATGGAAATTAGTTTTGTGAGTACTGCATTCAATTATTTTCTCATTTTTATGTCAAATCCATTCCCTCCTTGGCTTGCTTTTTATTGGACAAGAATTGCAACACAATGGTATCTGAATATTATTTCCTTTCACTCATGAGTTGACTGTTATTTGTAAACACAGCTGGCACATCTCGAAGAATGCCCTAGTGAAGTGTCTTTTTTGTTTATTAATTTCTTTCTGGCTGTCCATTTCTACTCAACACTAAGTCTGCTAATCATTCCTTATGTTCTCATAATTTCAAACCATGGGTAGGTGAGAATGTTGGAAACTAAGCTAGAATTCCACTTGCATGCCAATGTGAAAATCTTCACAAATTTGATGTGCAGCTTCCAGGGCTTAAAGATGGAACTTAACTACAGCATCACCAGCTATGAGTTTAAATTTCATGGCCACATACCTTCCTTCTGTCAACCAGCTTTTATTGTTAACTCCTTTCTATATTGAACATCTAGTTCACAGATATAGGTGTAGTCAAGGTAAAGGACTCATGGTCACAGTGTCACGAGTTCGAGCGTAGTACTGCTGAAGACCTGCCGTGCAGAGAGAGCAGATGC
Source organism: Trichonephila clavata (assembly GCA_019973975.1). Lineage (NCBI taxonomy): Eukaryota > Metazoa > Arthropoda > Arachnida > Araneae > Nephilidae > Trichonephila > Trichonephila clavata. The sequence goes on along the minus strand of BMAO01018579.1, from coordinate 22,685 downwards.
ACGTTAAATATGTCAAGGCTCAAGTGTCTTCCCATTGATGTGGAAGTTACAAGAGGAGGAGGGTACCTACCAGCTCAGGTGTTGTCCTCGTCACTTGACCATATTTCAAAATTACGAGGTCCATCGCCAAAATCCCTGAAGTAGTTAGTTGAACAGTGCAACATTAATATTCCTTCACTCTCAGATGGATATAGATGCAAGATTTTTATATGATCCTCCTAGTTATTTAATTACTATAGTAATTAAGCAATAACTAGGTGAATCACACAATGATATCAAAACAACAAAGATTCTATTGTTTCATATGAAAAACCAACCAATAAGATTTTGGTGGAAGATGGCGTGATTCATGTGGTGCCAATTTTGCTGCAGTGATGCTTATATGCAAGTATCATCACTACTTATTGTTTTGTATGAAAAATAGATTGTTTGGATGTAGTACTTTGTTAAACAACAAGATGACTGATATATATATAAATCAAAAAACTGTAATTAAAAATAGTAAAGATATTATAGATTTTTTTAAAAATAAAAATATTTATTCAGTTTATAGTGATTTTGAAGGTCTTCTCAATTCCATTGATACCAATGATATTATTAAGGTAATTTTAGAAAATCGTAGTAATTATAACCTTACTATTAATTTACTAAAATTTAAAACTCTCATTACTGAAACTGAAAGAAAACTTCATTAATTTTAATGGTTCTTTGTATAAACGAATTAAAGGTTTGCCTCAAGGTGGCCCTGCTAGCAATAGTTTGGCTAATTTATATTTACATTTAAGATATATAGATGATCTAATTATTTTTGGTAAAAATAATGTTAACCCCAATAGTTAAAATTAATAGTAATCCTGTTAAAACTAATTGCTTGGATGTGTCATTGTATATTTAGGATTATAAATTAAATAGTAATATTTATAAGAATAGAGATTATTTTAATTTTAACATTCTCAAAGTGCCATGCTGGAAATCGAATTTATTTATATCTTTATATAGAAATATTATTTTCAATTATATTTATCATAATAATGTATTAGAGATAAATCTAATTTTTTTTCAACTTTATTCACCATTGTATTGAATAAGGTTACCCTGTTAATTTTATTTACAGTTATATTTCTATCGGTTCTCAGTGTAATCACAATATGTAATAACAATAGCATTTTAATTAATTGTACAGTTAATTCATAGATGGCGCCACATGCTAAATAAATTAACAATAATATATTTTGTTTAAAATTAATTGTATATCTTTGGGTTGTACTTTTATTTTCTATAAATTTTAAAACAACATTTAGAGTTTTTAAATGTATATGTATAGACTTAAAGTTATTTTATCATAACTAATTTTATGCATTACTGATATACTCCTTTCTATCACGTGGTAAAAATGGTTATTGCTGTACTCGCAGGGTAAGTTTTTTTCATCTAATTGTTTTTAGCATTGATTTTAACATATACTAGTAATTATTATAGGCTATAATTTTATCATTTTTTATTAATAGATTGTGGTTTTATTTGTAATAGTTAAACTTCACTTGTCATTTCTTACTTTCCCTATGGCCCAGAGTATTGACAAATACTGATGAAGGTTGGCTGGCCGAAAAACATTGTTTAAACCTGCAATCCTGGTTCTTAAGCCCAGGAATTTGCTCTAGTACTATTGTGGCTAAGACTATTTTATCATGACTATAGTTATCTTAGGTTTATAACTATTTTGTGTATATTTATGAATTGTATATATATTTAATTTGCACATTTTTTAATGGTGGCTTGCCATCACTTTTTTGCTGAGTGTTGTCTTCTATAAAGTGATAAGTGGTGTCGAAGGGATCCTTTTGGCCTTTACTTCAGATTGATTTGATGCTAAAGTGCACAGGGCTTCTTTGGAGAGCTTAAGAGAGGGATTTTTATTTCAATATTACAGAATAAAGATTGTGTTAAATTTTGAAGTGATCTTCATTCTGACAGTACTTAATCTTGGGTGATTTCTGGGTAAGCCCTGAGCATGTCAATTTGTTGGTAAATTGCCTGTCATGCTGGATTCTTTGGTGAAAAATGCTACACCATGATGAATACTTTCTCTGTAATAGATCTCTCTATCATGCCTTGGTAAAGACTTTGCTTCTTTTACCCACCTTTTTCAACATTCACAAAATTTCATTTTGTTTATAATTTTTTTTAATACTTTTTTACTAAACAATGAAATGCTTAGAAAGCTCTCCACATAGCTTTTCAAGTGAATCAAAGTCTGTAAAAGATATAATCTGGTAATTTAGTATAAGAAACTACATTAACTTATAAATTCATATAATTCCGCAAAAATTTTCTTATTTCCCTTTATTTTTAATTCACACAAATCATTAAATTAATATACTGGCATCATTTCTTGATATTTAGTTTTAGAAGGATTTGGGTTAAAACAAGTGAAGCATTCTCAATAAGACATTAAATTTTAGTTTTCAACTATCTTCAGTTACCTGTAGCATTTCAAACTAGATATCTTAACTGTCAAATGCATTAATTTCAAATGACCTGCATTATTTTTACTACCGTAATTTCACACATATAGTCTGCACCATCGTATAGTCCGCAGACATGATTTTATATAAAAAAAATTTCAAAAATCGTCAGATAGTCCGCGGACTATACGTCCGAAATTACGTTATTTTAATACGGCAATATTAATGTATTTTAGAAACAAAGAACTAAGTATAAATAGAAAAAAAGTACTTCCTTACTAATATACCTTCAGAAATAAAATGCTAAATACAAATAAAAAACAGTGCTTACTAATTAATCATATATTAATTAATCACACATTCTACTACATTAACGAAAACCTTCAAAGTCCGATTCATCGGTATCAGAATTAAACAAATCTAATATATTTTCGGGAAGAGTGTCCAAAAATTCATTTTCAGCATCACTATATCTTCACTGTCAGTGATTTCCTCGCTTTCACTAACAATCCCGGCTTTTATAAATCCCGATCAGATGGTGGACACTTTAACACTTTTCCAGGATTTATCGACACATTCGGCAACTTCAGTGTATGAAGCGTGTCTCATGTTTCCTCCTTTTGTACAAGTATGTAAACCTTCTGACATCCAGTTCTCCCAGCAAGCACATACTTGGGACTTGAAACTTCTGTTCACGCTAATATCCAGAGGTTGCAGGATTTTTGTTAAACCTCCTGGAATAACGCTAAGTTCAGCACCGATGTTTGTTTTTTTAGCTTCCGCCTTTTTCTTTTATGTGTGTCCTCATGGAATCCATAATTAGTACTCCTTTGGAATTGAAAAAGGCACCTTCTCTCTTCTTCCAAACTTCTTGAAACCAATCGAGCATAATGTCCTCGTTGCACCAACCCTTTTCATTGTACTGTATTACGACGCTTCGAAGAAAATTTTCCTTTTGAATTGTTTTTCTCTTAAAGATTAAGAGCGGCTTCAACTTTGTGCCGTCAGCATAACAGGCGAGCATCACTGTGAAATTGGTCTTTTCTTGACCAGTTGTTGTTATTGATACTATTCATTCGTTCTGCACTATGCGCTATGGTTTATTATCGATACAAACGAATGTTTTCTTGGAATCTCACGCTTTTTTTATATTTGATCTTCAGCAGTTCACGACAGTGTTTTTTTTAAATTTCGACGATTTTAACCGTGAACAACCAGCGTATTATCCGCACTGGTGGATAGTCCGCAGCTTCCAAAATTCGCATTTTAAACACAGATAGTCCACGGACTATACGCGCGAAATTACGGTACCAGAGGTTCACACACAGGCTTTCACAAATCCTTTGCAAGAAGCAACTTGTAGACCAGTGATGACGAACCTATGGCCCATGGGTCAGTGTCTGACTCATGCAAGTTTGTTAATTGACCCACAATTGCTAGACAAACCACTTGTTTGTTTATGCATGTTTATTTAGATTTTCTTATTTGTGTATATTATTTATATTCTATTTATCTTGTTCTCAAGCACTTCATTGACACAGAAGCAATTTAAACTCCGTCTATAACCTTAAGTTTTATTATTACAGTTTTAAAGTTACGCAAATGTATATGAAAGTATGTAATATTTGAATTAAAGCAAAAGTGTCTATATAGATATATATATACAAAATATCAAATAAAGTGTATAATTTTACTCACATTTTGTTCGTTGAAAAAAAATTGACAAACCAGAGCAAATAACCATATTTAAAGTACTTTTTTCAGACAAAATGCATTTTTGGCAGGTTATGTTCAGTTATGTATGTAGAAAGAGACTTCCATAGCACTTGCGTCATCCCTTCTCTGTTTCATCTTCTGAAGCGCCATGCATATGTCTGTTATTCTTGATACTAGCAATTTTTGGCTCTCAATTAAGGCACACTTGTACCAGTGTTGAACTTATTGGCATCTATTTTGAATGCATTTAAAAGTAGTGTGTATGTATATTAGGTATTTAATACAAAATTTCTTCTCAAATTAATGTATTTTAAATACAGATATTATTAATTGTAGCCCTATACTATGTCAGCAATTAAAAAGTTAAAAACAAGCCATACAAGTTCCAGGCTATATAAATGGAGTGGTTTGATAAATATGGTGTGATTGAAAAGAGTAAATATATAAAATGTTTAATGGTTAATGAGTTTAAATGAGTTACCTAAAGTCGCAACATAATTAAAAATCGAGTAATAAAGTTAGAAAAAAAAAATTTTTTGCAAATACATAACTATTTAAATTATGCAGAAATGTATTCAATTGCTTTCAATGAGAGTAATGATGTAAATGGTTATGCACAATTAGCAGTTTTTGCTCGGTATTAGTATGGAAATATAATGAAAGAAGAGTTAATAAAACAAATAATATTGAAAAGGAAGTGCACTGGTCTTGATATTTTTAAAGAATCGAAAATTGCATTTTAAGAAATGAATATTGATCTTCAGAAAAAAGTTTCTGTAACAGATAGTGCACGTAGTATGGTAGGGAAGAACTTGGATTTATTCAATATCTTAAGCAAAATATTTCACATTCTCTGATTGAATTTCCTTTTTTAATACACCAGCAAGTTTTATGTGTGAAGCACGATTTAAAAACATTTTCTAGCGTAATATTAGTTGTAATAAAATAATCAACTTTATAAATGCAAAAGCTCTTTATAAACAGCAGTTTGCACAATTCTTAGAGGAAATTGAATGCCAATATTCAGAGGTTTTGACAAACGTGTGATGGCTTAGTTTCGGTCAAGTCCTTAATCGCTTTGTTGCGTTATTAGAAGAAATAAGCCCTTTTTTTAATTGAAAAAAAACAATAGTTTCAAAGAATTATCCAATATACATTGGTTAAATAATTTTTGCTTTATGCGAAATCATTCAGTATTTTAATGAACAAATAAAAAATTTCAAGGTCATGGAATGATTGTTTTAACAATGTTTGGAAATATTAAAATATTTATGATGAAACTTGACACCTTAACTAAGGATTTTGAAATGAAAATCATGAAATATTACAAAATATTGAAATATTGCATAAAATGTTATTTGCAATTTCCTCAATTACAAAACCATTTTCATACACAATAATTTTTGAAAACTGTTGACATTCAAGAAAATGCAATTAAAAAATATGTAATTACTATGCAGGAAATAAAATAAGCTTTTAAGGAGAGATTCACATATTCAGATGAAAAATAGCTTTCTTCAATGAACTTTGTAAAATCTTATAATTGAAATCAGTTGCGTAGCTAGGTATCCAAAGGCCCTGGTGCGAGAAAAAAAACTAGTGTCCTATTTTATTGGGTTTTATCATTTTATCAAATATAAGAGTAAAAGTATATTTGTATTTTAAATATACAAAGCTACTTTAACATCAGCCATTTATCATACTCTGCAGAACATAGGAAAGCAAAGTTACATACTATTTACATGTATGTGTATGAGTTCTCTTGTGTGAACTTGAGTGATTACCTAGGTTCGATTAGACACGTGATTGACAAAAAAGATGCATGAACAAAAAAATATAATACAAAGCTATTATAATATATTAAAAACCTCCGTGAAAGAACAGAGGAGGGAGGGACAAAGTTACATCAGACTATTACAGATACTAGATTGCAAAATACTGAAACAGGAAAATAGAATATGAATCATATTGTTATTAAAAATAAAATGACTAAAAAGAAATGGTTTCCTGTGAAGGTTTCTTAAAATGCATCTTAAGATTTTTCATGGAACTAGATAAAAAATTGAAAAATAATATAAACTTTTCTATAAGTAAATTTCACACTATACAAATAAAGGAAAGAATTTTGGAGGAATTTCCTACACAGTTCAAAATTACTTTCAACTGAGTTGCTCTAATTATATTTACGTTGTGACCTTTTATATTTGTCTTAAATGTTGGAGAAATTATTACAAATTCGGCTTGCTTGGTGGTCAGGGTCCAAGGGGCCCCCTTGAGCTTAAGGGCCCCAGTGTGTTGCACCACCTAGCCCATTTGTAGCTACGCCATTGATAGAAATAAACTTGACAAGATACGACATTGATAGAATAAACTACAAAAATTCTTTTCTTTCAGGAAAAACTTTCATATTCATTAAACTAATGAATTCGAAATATTAACCTATTACTAAAAAACTATCTGTGAAATTAAACAGCAACAGATTTCTCATTAAATACTTTATAACAAATTTTGTCATTCATACATATATATGTGGGAATCTAACCGAAATCTTCCGAAAAAGTTAGATTCTTCAGATTGCGGGATTTTTATTTGGCGGGGTGTGTCTGGGATGTACAGGTTAACTTTGAGAAATAGATTAGACAATATAGATTAAAGAAACTAAATAATTTATTATGAACTATAGGAGAGTATTTACACGGGAATATTTTACAGAAAGGAAATTAAGGCGCATGCAGGCATTTAAAAATATAGGAACATTAATATAAGAAGGATAGATAATTCCTTTTAGGAGGACGTTAAAGATTAAATGAAACTCATTATGTGAGATGCAGGGGATTTACCGCCAGTTGTGGCGAAGGAGCGCGGACGTGCTGATACGATGCTTACTAGTCTATAGTTAGAGGGCCTCTGCTGAAACCAAAACGAGTCAGCTTTTTAATAAGCACGCTAGATGGCGTTGCTATGAAATGCTTTTTTGACTAACATTGCTGTTCTCTGCAAAGGGATGATCTAAACTTTTACAAAAAAAAAGAGAAAGTTCTATGGGATATCCTACATATATATATATTGTATGTAACTTTCGTTATTCCTTGTTCATTCAAACACTTATTGCCATTTGTACCAAACACTTAAGAATTTTTAACCCTACTAAAAAATTTTAATTTGTCAAACCACGCCCATTTTTAAACTTAACTCTGGTGCACACACAAATGGGCATTAGTGACCCACGAGCTAGTATTAAAAGAATATGAACAAAATTTGACCCATGTCTCAGAAAGGTTCGCCATTCCTGTTGTAGACAATGCTTTGTGGGGTGTTGTTATGGGGAGCTGAAGTGAATTGTTACCAATTGCTTCCTGATTTAAAATTATGTTCAAAATGGTAAATTGAAAAAAAAAAATTTTAAGAAATAAAACCAACTAGAATATATTTCCTACTTTGAAACTTTCAAACTCGTAATTGCACAATTATTACATACACCAAGGCTGTTAAATCTTATATTGTTTTCACCCTAATGGACCAAAACACAGAAGTTTTGTCAAGAATTGGATCTACTTTCAAAGAAGAATTTTCTTACTTGACATTGTAATTTTGTATGCTTATGCTAGAAACTAAAATTTTTAATCATTATGGTCTACTATAAAAAAAAAATTTACGAGTATGCACAAAAATTATATCAAGAGACAAATTTGTGAAACATCAAAAATTTTGGGATTTGATAACAAATCAACACTCCATAATGAAACAAAACAGAAGAAATTCACAATGATTTGAAAAGCATGAAATTAAGGACTTTTTTTTTTAACTTCGCATACTGTTTCAAGCCAGGCTAAAACATAACATTCAACAGTGGTATAACATACACCCCCGAATTGTGGGGGGGGGGCTACCAGGATTATAGGGGGCTCAATACTTGACTGATATAAAATACATACCCTTTGTAAGATCTGACTTGGGGTCCAAAACCTGACTTTGTTGGGGGCTCGAATATTCTGTTACCCCACTGACAATCAATGAACAGCTGTTTCCTAACGCTCACTTTCCATTTACAAAGTTTATAGCATCAAAACTCTAAATAAAGACACAGATTTTGAATAGCTGCAGATTTAAAAAGCAATTCTATTTTTAATTCATTTCTATAAAAGGTAAAAATTAGCATGACCAGGATTGTAGACTTTCTGTTAATGCAGTAAGCATATGTAAAGAAAGAAACTGGCTGAATGTGAATCCCATTGTGGCAAAGTAAAACGAAAGTAAATTCAAATACTACTACAATTATATAAAAATATAATTTGCCTAACTCCCCAATGTTTCTACCTTTTATATCAGTCTCACCTTAGCCTTCAGTTTTTCTTTGCTGTTTAAGTTATTTGATATTTTCCTTTTCTTTAGTTAAATTTTTTTTTTAAATGTTTTGTTTAAATAAAAGTTGTATTGTCGAATGTCTGCTAATCTTTGAACCTTACATGATAGTATAGGTAAAGTCAACAGACTACTTAACGAGATAAAAACTATTAATTGATTTTAAACTGCTTCTATATATTGTCTCTACTTGAGTGATTTCTACAGGTTCTGCTTTTACAGTTGTTTTCTTTTTTCTCTGTGTTGTTTCTTCATTAAAAAATGAATGATAGACTTCAATTTTTCTGCCCATTTCTTTCTCCTATTCTAGATGTTATTTGGGAGGGAGAAGGACATTGTATAAATTGAACTATCATGTTTTAAGAGATTGTAACTGTGCACACACATTGCATTTTGTTAATTCTCATTTTATTTCTTTGAAAATGAAATCTGAATATTCAAAAGTATATCAATTCTGTTACAATTAGCTTACTTGGAACATAGAATAGTTACATTTTTTACAAATAATTTATAAGTTAAGATAGATTGCTTGATACTAAAGTAATATCAAAAATCTTTTTTATTTGTAATATTGCTCCCATGTTTTATGTGTTGTAATTTTTGGAAGCTATAAAAAAAAATCTTAAACAGTTTATATTGCTGAGCACAAAGTTGCTTTTGCAATTTCTTAAAAATACAGTCATTAGAAAACAGTGTCATAAGGAATGATATAATATAAATGGCTGTAATGTGTAATAAATCATGTTTTTTCTTATTATTATTCAAGTAGTAATTTATGTATGAAAACAAAAGTTATTTGTTTAATAATCAGAGCTATATCTTAGAAATTAAGCACTAGATCTAAGCTACAATATTTTGCATTTTGTTGCAAATGCTTATCACACTAGGATTTAAAACATTTATTAATGTATCCTTTTAACCCAAATTTTTATACTTTATCTAGAAAAAAAATTTAATATATTTAATTTTTAAATGAATATATTTCATTACACTAAAAAATTATATGCAATTAATTTTTAATCTCATTAATTTGTAAATGCATAGTAGTTTTTATATCTGTAGAAATTTTGCGAGGTAATTTGCTTCACCTCTTTTTGAAATCAAACACGTGTTTATCTGTTAAGTTACTTATAGCATTTTGTCACATGTATAGTAAAAAGAATTTTGTTACCTGAGCTTATTTATTAATTTAATCCCAAAATTGATATTTTTCTTGGGTGTTTTACATTTTTTTTCCAATATTTTTCCTTTTAGACATTGTATTACTTTTCCATAAATCAATTGGCAATTATGTTATATATATATCGTAAAATCCGACATATAACATGCACCTGTACTTTCAAGCTGCAGTTTTTGATTTTTAGATATATTCACCATAAAATGCACACACCTTTTTTACAATCCTGAAATGTACATGTGCAATGCTCTTGTGTTTTGAAGTCATTTATTCAAGGTATTATTCCAAAAACTTTAGAAAAAATAGTACATTTCTAGAACTACAGTCCTTTTAAGTTCATAAGGAATATATTTTCTTTTTAATGAACATATTTAGATTTTTATATATAGAAGTGTAGTTTTTCTTTATGCTCATCTATTTCTTTATTTTAAAAGCTCCCATTTTCACACCCAGCATATAATGCACATCCCTAAATTTTGATCTTATTTTTTGTGTTCAAAGTGCACATTATACGCCGGTTTTATTTTTTTTATGGTATTAAATATTAGAAGATGCATTATTTATGAATGTTATTAAATCTATTTCATGTTCTCTCTCCTGTTTTCCAAACAATGATGGATGACAGTTACAATAGGCGTGTACCATACCTATTATTTACATCGAATTTTTCAAATGGTTTCCTAATTGCAACTGTGAACAAATTTTGATATAAAGAAAACCCAAAGACTTTCATTTTGCTGCTGAATGCATTTTAGACCAGTTAAAGTTGTTGATAGAACTGATGAATTTTTTTGATGTTAAGATTTTAGCTTTATTTTAAAAGATTAACTTTTTTGTTAAGTAAGTTGTTTGCATTTTTTCAATCATATAGCTGGTTATGTATCAAATCCCAACAAATTTTATCAGCATTTTCGTCCTATTTTTATAGTATTTACTTCAAATTATAAAAACACTTAAAAGCCATATCCTTTAATCAAGAGGGTATTTAATCATTTTTTGAAAATTTAATGGTACTTCTTCCTGTAGTGACTCTTGATCCTGTTGAAGAATACCTCAAAAATATCAGCCAAGTACCTCAAAATGTAGAACCAGTAGAAGATTGTCCACAAGCAAATCGCACTCTCAGGATAACTGATGGGGATAAGACATCAGAACCAGGTCCTTCATCTGCATCTGATGACAGATTCAATATTCCAGGCAGTGAGCCACCCCCAAGCAAGAGATTGCGTCGCAGTCAAAGAATTTCCAAAAAGTCTCTGGAGAATAATGAAATGGATGATGGAACTACGAATCTTGTTGGAATGCATAAAAAATACACTTGTGGTAATATGCAAAGAAATTCTTTGATATTTATGTTAAAAAATATTTAACTTAAGTCAAAGAATTATTCCCTTAAATTGCAATTATGTAATTTAGCTGTAAGTTGTGAAAGAGAACGTTTCCATTTTAAATGGATATTTTAAATTTGTTAAATGATTTTTTTAACCTTAATTCATTGCTTTTAATAGATTTAATATTTAATTTAATGAAGGAAAATTATTTCCCTTAAGGGGTGATTTATTGCACAAAAGACTTGATTTCCCAAAATTAAGTATTGCGTCATTTGTCTAAAATTTTATAATTATGGAAGTGTACTTGTATCTAGAATTATAATTGGATAGTTTTTCTAGGAAAGCTTGACTCTTCGAGCTTCTATATCTTTAGAATGAAATTAAGACACTGTCTCTTAATGTTACACAATACTATAATTTTGCAGTTCCTTATTTATATTTCTCAAAATATTGTCAATGCAAAATTTAAATTTATGGGCTTGGAATTATTTAAAGCATTTTGAATGTTTTAGGATTTAAGATAAATTAATGCTACGTAACAATGCCAAACAGTTATGCATTTTCATGCTTATTTCAAAAGAGTAAAAATTTATGGTATATTAATTTTTTTTAAAAAACAAATGTTAACATTTCAAAGCTTATTAGCTTATGAAAAAATTAATTTTATGATATTAATTCTTAGACAGTCTTGTATGGATGTCCCATATACTAAACTATTAACACAAAAATCTAACATTTTTTTTCCTACCAAAATCATGGGATATTTTATTTATACAATAAAAAGAAATTTATCTGGAAAAAAATTAAATTTTTTATTGGTTTCTAATTTTTTGTTTGGGGAACAAGATTAGATTGAATATTTTTATTACATAGTTTTTTAAAAAATGATTGAAATTGTTGTTTTTTAAAAAAAGATTGAAAAGTTTGATCTTAAAAGAATATTTTATTTTATTTGAGTAAGAGAAAATTTTTATTCTTATTTCTATAGCTATTGAATTGATAATAATTGAATGTAAATGTATATTCCACTTCAAAAGAAAGAGCTATGTTATGTATATTTTATGTGTGTATTTTCAATTTCATTTCTTAATTCTGAAATAAAATTAAAATATATTTAAACTGTATATAAAAATAATGCAGTATTAATCTTTTTGATTCTAATGTTGTTTCATCTCAGTGTAGAAGATAAACAAATATTTCCTGTGTAATTCCTTTGTGATAATTCTTATTTTTGTCCTCCCATTAGATGTTCGTCTACGTGTCCGTGCAGAATATTGTAATTACCAGTCTGTCCTGCAAGGTAATGTTTCTTCAATAAAACCTGATCCTGTAGAAAGACAGCTTGAATGCTTTGCGCAAGCTAGTGCCATCTTAAGAGCTCGGGACTTGGGCTACATTGTCTGTGACATTAAATTTTCAGAAATAACATACCTTGATGCTTTCTGGAGAGATTATTTGAATGGATCTTTATTAGAAGCACTAAAAGGTATAGTTTTTGTGATTTTCTATTGAAAGTCTTTTCATGCTTATGTGCCATATTTAAATTATTGCATTCACTCTCTTTAGGAGGGCTTTGCAATATACTTATCTTTGCCCTGCCATGTCAATATTATGTCTTTCAAAATCATATATTTTGTTCTTTTTACCTTTATATAACAAATTCTACCCTACGAACACATTTTTTAACAATTTACATCAAGACATTAGAGCCGAGATTGGTTTGAATAAATGTCAGTATAAAGTTGCACAGTAGCCATTAGCTGTTGTATTTTTGAACCTCAGTCAAGTAGTAATTAATTTCAATTATTCATGATATGATGAATTTGGAAAAGAGATCTGCTGTGTAGGCTAACTTTGGCTGTTTACATATGCTTAAATACTTATGAGATTTAAAATGTTCATGTAACTATATTCTTTTTAAAAAATTATTTGAGTATTTTGTGAGGTAATTTAATTTGATTAGATTAATATTTGTGAAAATCATTTTACATAAAAAATTATTCATATTTTTTAAAGTGAATGTAAATTTTAAAAAGCTGCAATTATTTTTTTTTACTCAAATTAAGCAGTGCCCATTTTTAAGGGGAAGGTCTTGTAATGAATCCCTTCTATAATACTTTTACCATCCTTTTTGATTATTTTACTTTACATAAAATGAGATAGATTTAAACGTAAAATTGATGAAATGATAGCATAAAATCCTAGTTAAGTCATTTTAATAAAATTCTAGTTATTTTATGTAATTAGATATCATATTTAACTTGCAGTAACTGCATATTTCTTCCTTTATAAGTAAATTACAAACTAATGACTTGAAAATGATCTTAATTTTTTCTAAAAAAAAAAAAAAAACAGCATTATTGGAATGTATTTTATACCTATAGTTTTATAAACATGCTGTAAAAATCTTACTTGTCATCCTTTGTTGCATTACTGCATGCTTGTCTAAAGTGCAGTCCAAAAGCCTTTAAAATGCATCCAAAACGCAAATAATGAAAGTATTTAAATTTACACCTTTTTATTAATAAGTTTTTACAATATTTGTCATGTATAATCAATTCGTTGACATTTATTTTGAAATAAAAATTTAAATAAAACATTATTGCATTCTTCTTTGGGCAATTTATGTGGAAAAATGGAAAGTGTATTAAGTGTTGTTATAAAAACCATAAACTTTATAAGATCAAAGGGAAAAAATATATAATCATAGACAATTTCAAGAGTTTTTTAAGGTAATAGACACTGAATTTGCTGATGTTATTTATTTTACAGAGGGGAAATTGCTCAAGATTTTAAGATTTGAGAACTGAGATAAAAATATTTATGGAAATAAAAGGGAAACCTGTGACTGAATGTGAAGACAAAGATTGGGTTTTAGATTAAGCTTTTTTAGTAGACTTAACAGAACATTTGAATGATTTAAATTAAAACCTCAGGAAAAAATAAATTTATTAATGATTTTTTTTTTTTTTTTTTAATGGAGCTGCATATTGGTATTTTAAATCTTTGCAGACCTAATACATTCCCCAGGAGCTGGTATCGCTTAATAATGTGCTGCAAATCAATAACAGCATTTGAAAGGAAGTTGAAATTTTGGCACAATCAAATAAAAGTAAAAAATTCGACTCATTTCAAAGCTTTGGCTGCACATAAACGTATGAGTTGCACAAAATATGCTGCATTAATTTTTTATTTAATTTAAGAGTTTGAAAATAGATTTCAAGATTTTCAAAAAAATAAATAATATTACAACATATTTTCTACTCAATTTCATCTAGAAATAAATTACCTTCAAATCTTCTAATAGAATTCATTGAACTGCAGAATGACATTCACCTGAAAGAAAAGTTTGGGAATGTTTCTTTATATATACTAGAGTTTTATATAGGTTACCTACCCTGGGATAAATATCCTAATTTTTACAATCATGCTTTATTAATGTCTTCAGCTTTTGGTAGTATCTATATTTGTGAACAATTATTTTCAAAAATGAAGCATACAAAAAAAAAGATAAAGATCACTGGTAAACATCTTGAAGATGCATTAAGAATTTCAACCTTGTCTATTGAGCCCGACATCAATTTGAATTTTGTCCATCTTAATGAAATCCAAAGTAAATGAAACAAAACTTTTACAAATTTAAAATAAATATGTGCCTATACATATCTAATCCAAAATTTTAAAAATAATTATAATAAAAAGTTAACATTTTTTTTAAATAAAACTACATTGAGTTAATTTTTATTTTAATTTGTTTAAAAAATATTATATGTGTGACTCAGCAATTTTTTCCCCTTGCAATGTGGCCCTCAAACTATCATAATTTTAGACACCCATGCATTACTGTGTATTGTAATGTATATTAGGAGAGACTTAAACATATTGTGATTAATATGATTGTTGGGTTGAACAATATCCTTTTTAATATTTGAACTGGTTAAAGATATACAGCTTTAGGAATTATTATAGTATAGTTTCTGAATATTGTAGTGTTAACTTTTTTTTAAAGATATTCCAATTAATCTTAAACCTTAACACATACATATATATAATATTGAAAATGCTTCATTTGAGAATAAATAAGGGGACCAGTTTTTTTTACAATGAAAAGGACATGTGTGTGCACTTGAAAATTTTTAGAAAGAGTTGCAGCGTAAATATATAAAACATTATATTAATTCAAATAAAAATACGCTAATTACACTTGCATTCATTTTAATTATTTACTTACAACAAGTATTTTCCCATTGAATGATTTTTTTGTTAATACATTATTTTCTAATACATCGGAAATTTTGAAGCAAAAGAAAGTCCATTTTTGAAATGGTTAAATATTTCCATCCATCTTTTATCAATTTCAGCATGCTGATTTTCCAATTTATTAGAATTTTAATATACATTCAGTCTTCAGATTTCTTCAAACAGACAATTGCATTGATTTTAATTTTCGTAATTTTTTCGGTAAAAACGTGACACAATTGTCTATATCTGCCCAATTAACTTGCGGTGAAGTCAAAAAATACCATTGAAAACTGTTATTTCCTGTGCTAGTTGTTTCAGACCATTTTTCGACATATTGGAAACATGTTTGGTTGTTACTCTTGAAAATATGACTGTTAAAATGTGTGTTGCTTGTTTTGTGTAAAAAAAGCTATGGGAAATTAAGCAATAAAAATTTGTTCATTAACACAAATGTGACAATATATGTTATTTATAGGAACTGAATTTTGTCATAATCGTAAATGCTGAATTTTGTGAAAAACCTTTAAAACATCTGCAGTTTTATTAGCAAGCATGTTAACTAATATATTTACTGTTACATTTTTACAGTATATTGATCCTAATGATTCCATTTATATTCATGATTTAAAATTATTTTTCTAAATTCCTGATTATTCATTTTTTTTTAAGTCTAGAATTGTCATTACATTGATGTGATACTTTGACAATGTAATTGTTCAAATTATAATAAATCCAAGGTATGCTTATAAGTTATAATCCTTTTAGTGTTTGCTTCCTCTGTGGTGCATTTTATTATAATGAATAACTTGTCTCAAACTTATTCATTCATTAATTCTTTAATATTTTTCTTTTTCCAAATTAATTTACCAAATGGGTGAAATGCAAAAATTTAATTGCAGTAAAAACCATCTAACACTAAACTTAGGGGGCTGAAATATTTTTTCATATTAAAGGATATTGCAAAAAAAAAATTATTCAACAAAATTAAGTTTATTAGAGAACATCTTTTTCACACACACACACACGTATATATATAATTCTCAAGTTTTTTTAAAAAACAGCACATAAAGTGGAAGCATTCCGAGACCTTGCTTGTTTGAACCAAACAAGTAAAGCTGTCTCTAAATCCTCGGATGTTCTAATCTATTTTTGTTCTGGCTCTAACTTAGTCTGTTTAAGCATTTCCGTAATTATTGTTGACAATAAAGAGTTAGCAATACCAATATCGTAGCAGATTTCCAAGTTCATCTTCTGCTTTTCATCAACAGCCTTAAGAAGCTCCATCTTCATTTTGAGTGAAATAGCAGTTTGCATTCCCCTTAAGCTATTTGCCATTGTGCTCATTAAAAATTCTTCTAAAATTAAAAAAATATGAACGAAACTTGCTGATTTTTACTCGCAATGCAATGCATACAATTACTCACAATTCAATCTCCAAATTCCAAAGCCAACTGATGAGAGATTATGTTTTTGTGTAGCATTTGTAGAGATGGATGGTTAAAGTAGCTTAGTTAACCAAAATTGGCTCATTATTCGAAAGGTATTTCAAAGCTGTTAGCCTCCTTTCTAGGAATTCTCTTTCATTTCACATCCCTGCTTAAATCTCTGGTGTTTTTCCTATTTTGTTTTTATCTGAAAAAAATTCTTTTCATGTTAAACTGTTATAGTTTCATGTCAGGGGGGGGGGATGCATGGAAACACGCATTTCATGTCAACATATTTTTCGCATTAAACGTAATTCGCTGTTTGTGAAAAATCGTGAAGAAAAATAGTTCCTATGCTTTCTTTTAAATGCCTAGTACCTTTACTAATTATTTATTGAACATTTTTATCCAACTACGGTCCACTGAGCTCAGCCCATATGACTGTTAATTTTAAACTACATTAATGATAAGGATGACACCTTATCTAACACATATCGAACATAATGATTTCAATATGCTTAAGCTCTGTTATTTATAGTTTTAAAGGATATGTGCTTGCTTATATGTTTAGTTATGTCATTAAATAGTGTGCAATTTCAACCTTATTGCTTAGATAGGATTTTTTTATTATTATTGTAATGTACTGGTTATAATTTAGAAATTTGTTTATGTACATAAATTAAAGTCATGCAAAAAGTTTTTGTGATCGTAAATTCTGTTGAAAATTAAAAAGTAGTGT
Source organism: Trichonephila clavata (assembly GCA_019973975.1). Lineage (NCBI taxonomy): Eukaryota > Metazoa > Arthropoda > Arachnida > Araneae > Nephilidae > Trichonephila > Trichonephila clavata. The sequence goes on along the minus strand of BMAO01018579.1, from coordinate 5,229 downwards.
ATACCTTTACTTTAAGCTTCTAATAATTTAGAATGTTTTATAAGTTGCTTAAGATAAATAGCAGTATAAAAATATTTATTACTGGAAAAATAAAAGTAAAGCCTTGGTAAAAAAAGTTCTCGATAGTGTTATTTAAGTATTTGGTTAGAATGGATTTTTAATTTCTTTTAGACATTAATTATTGTATGCAATTCTTTCACCTTAAACTGATTATTTAAATATTCCAAATTAGCTGAAATTTATAAATTATTTCAGTTCTGTATAAATGCAGAGTACAATATGCTTCAACGCATTGTAACAAAATTGGAATCTCATTTTCAATGCAATTGCATTTTTCTTCTATGTATTTGTTTGAGTTGATTACTAATGCTAAAATATTTTTAAAATATGTGATTTTAAATGGTTTTCTAGTATTTTTTCTCATCTTATGTGTAAATTTCAATTTACATTTGATACATCTCAATACTTATTAGTATTAACTTATAAGTTCTTTATATAATAAGGTTACTAAAATATTATAAGCTTACTGATATAATTTATACCTGGTGCAGTTTTTCATATTTACTTTTTTTTTTACTGATATCATACTTTATTTCAGGTGTGTTCATTACCGAATCTTTAAAACAGGCTGTTGGCAATGAGGCTATAAAATTGCTTGTAAATGTGGAAGAAAGTGATTATGAAAAGGGACGTGCTCTTCTTCTGAAAAATTTACATGAGTCTGAATAATTTTCTGATGTGCAGATATGGAAGTACAATAATGCATGAACTTTTTAAGTACAATTATAAATATTTATTTTTAAAGCTAATAACTTATGTTAAAGTTTTTAAATTTCAGCTAAAAATGATTCTTAGTTCCATTTCTTAAAATGTTACTTAATTCTACAGTTGTTTATTATTATTCTGCTTCTTTTCTTCATCATTTAAACTACTGTTTAAATTTTTCCATCATATCCCTTATTTTTTTAATTTTGATTGTCATTTACTGTAAAGAATCTGTATGTTGGTTGTAAAATTGTTTTGATTTACTTATTAGAAGTGACAGTTCATGTTTAACTGTGCTTTTGTACAGTTTCATGTTTGATAGTATAGTGTATTTGTTAAAAACATATTTTTTAAAAAATTCAGCCATTGTTTTGTTCTTCAAGAGAGTATTCTTATATATGTGTTATTGATGTAAAAGTTATGTCAAGAGATTTTTTTTCTCTGAAAAATGAACTTTCCCCCTCTCTCTTATCTGCTGAGTATCGGACTGAACTAAAGCAGATCTTTAATCAACTGTCTTTTTAGAAATATCTATTCATAACATAGTCTACCTCATAAAACAATACTTTCATTTCTTTATTCTATTAATAATTCAATCAAAACCTCAGTTTTTATTTTTTAAATATTTTGTATTGATGTCATGAATTTTTCTTTACAAGATGCAAAATACTCTCACATGATTAGCCAATAAAATAGCTTCCATCTACCTCAGCCTAATTTCTGTTTCCATTTCATGCTTTATGAAAGATGTGCATACCTCAAGAGAATGGAAGTGCTGTCAATATTTCTTTTCATTAAAAAAAAATCCTAGCTAAAGATGCTAAAAGATTAAATTCTCTGTGATATTTAGACTGTGAAAATTTTAAAAGTTTATAAGAATAGAAGTGTTTCCTTTTAAAAAATTTTGCTACTCCATCTAAAAAAAAGGCAACTTAAGACTCAATGTATGAAGGTTTTTTTAACCACTTATGTTGTAAAACTTTTAAGCAGTTATTCTTTAAAAATATAATCATGTATTGTTTACAATATATATCCCAAGAATATATATATATTGATATGTTCACATTAACTTTTAGAGAATTTGTAACTTTTTTTCTAATTGCTTTTAAATTTGGATTTTTTTCAAATATTCATAACATTGTACATCTTGAGAAGTTTCATCCATTGAATTCGTATTCATTGTAAACTATTATCTAATCACAAATTCTTTTTTTTTTCTGGAGAAAATTGTTCTAAATGTGTATATTTTAACTTTTAGTTTGTAATATAATAACTGATTGCTTCGTTGTATTATATTTGTATGTAAATAGTATGTACTTTTTGTAAAAGCAATGAACAATTTATAAGATTTTCTTCATAAACCTCAATAATGTGTTCAAAAATTTTCACATGAAATTGGTGGTTTAATTTGTTAAAGTTTAAATATCATTGTATATATGTTTTTTTTTATCTTATTTGTATACAAACTTTTATCCTTTCTTTTGGGAAATTATGTGACTAAAGCATTTATATTCATTTTTACTTTCAATTGAAATTTCTGAAGTAATTGTTAAAATCCTTGAATTTGAATAGATTGTAATTGTTAATAACATGTCGTAAGCTGAACTTTGATATTACTTCCTACCTCATAACTAACGAAAACTCTTGCTTATTCTTATCTGAAATTAGTTTTTAATAGCCTTCCCAATGAGGTCAGAAAATTAAATTTATATTTTGGATGCTATTTTTGTGTTTTTAAATTTCTTTAACTTTTTTTTCCTCTCATTTTTTTTATAGTTCATTTGAAAAATTTAATTCATTTGAATTGTATTTTGATTTAACACTTGTATAATACTTAAATTACAGTATATTAAGCAAAATTATATCTCATATGTTTATATAATTATCACATATAAGTGAAAGTTGTGTATGTGCAATATGATTATATCAGTTTAATTGTACTATTATGAGAATTCTAAAGATTTTGAAGGTTAAGGATTTTATAAGTCCACATTAGGTGTTATCTAAAATGTATCTGTTGTACTCTACACCAATATACCTCAGAATTGTTTCCCTCAAAATAATATATATATAAGCCTTAAAAGTAATATGGCAGTCATGTTATATTCGGCAGGAATAAAATATGCAGGAATTTTATTCATGTGAATAGCTTGTCTTGTGCTACCTCATGCACATAAAACAATCAGATCAGCGATGATAACACTTCCATTTTTTCCTCTCATTACTCAATTATGAGATGTTTCAAATTATTTTATAAAATGGGTATTTTTGTGGTGATGTTGTTATCAATATTATTGCAGGATTTCTTTACATATGAAAATGCAAATTGAAAACAAGACATTTGCATGCATGACATTTCACCATTTAATCATTATTAAAATAAAGCCTTCATGAAAAAGTATTAAAATAGAATAGAAAGCCTGCAAGAATATTGGATGTGATTTAATATTTATTATGTAATGAGTCCAAAATTATTTGAATAAATTAGACAAGCAGCTTTTATTACAGTTTAAAATTATTTAACCTTAAGTAATAGTATGTAATAAATAGTGGAAAATGGTAGTGTTTGAGAGTTGGTATAGGATTTTTATTTTATCCCTGTCATTGAGTTATCAAATATCTTATGCTTTTGAATTGTGAAAAGAACATTAGAAAAAATATTTTTGAAGAAATTACTTTTTTTTTTTTAACAATTGAGTTCATTTTAAAATATGTATTTATTTTTCTTGTTCATCAAAAAATTCATTTTTATAGCATGCAAAGCCTTTCATGTATTGTTTTAATTTATCTTGCATCTATCTAAAATTTTCAATAAACGTGAAAAGTGTGAAGTTTTCTATACATTTGTACTGTCTTATTTACTTGCTTATATTTTAAACACATAACCATTTTCTATCTTTATTTAATTTAACTTAAATATACAAAATTATTTGCGTAGGCACTAAAACTATTTGTGTGTAAATATATTTTAAGATAATATTGTATGAAATGTCAATATTGTTTAAATTTGTTTTTATTCATATGTGTATTATATAGTGAGTTTTAATATTTCATAATATATTTAGATAACGGTTTATCAAGTTTCTTTTTTAATCAACAATTGAAAATTTCTAAATATTTACTGCCAGTGCATTGTCCACTGCATGCTACATATAATTGTATCATATGAGTTTTGAATGTTAGTTATTTCTAGTAAAATTTAAATTCTCTGAAACATCTTATACAATCAAATAATTTTAAACAATTAAATTGTATAAGTTTTTCAACATTAAAAAAAATATTTAATACATCTTCTAAGCTGTCATGTAGAGGCATATATGCATGAACTTTAATGCCTTGGATTCATAACGACAGAAAATTTATATATATATTTATGTGTTAAAATAAATTATATGTTCTTGCATTAAATTAAAACATGTATCTTAATTAATCAGAATTGCATGATCCCTCTCAGCATTGCAACATTTTTGGGGAAATTCCTTGATGTGAGCAAGAGTTTTGACAGTACAACTTTCATTCTATAATAAGTGTGTTAGGTAGTAATAATAAATATTTGTGATTTAATTTAATAACATATACTTGCAATATTTCATATATTATTGTTGAGTTTGATAAAATATTCACTGGACTTTGAAATGTTATTCATAATTTTAAAATGTTTACTGAAACATTTTTTTAGTTCTTTTTGTTTTGTTTTGGTATAGATAAGTTGTTATATCTTGTGGGTCAATTCTGTTAGACATTTTATTTCATTACTAACTTTGCATTTACATTCAGCTTTTCATTCAAAATAATTTTTTGAAGTTCGCACAGATCCAATGCAAACCTAATTTACTATAAAATTTTATATAAATCTCGTTGGCTATATAGTCTGTAAATCTTGCAGACTATATAGAAATTTCAAAGTACAGATAGAACTAAATAAGCAACTGACAGAATTATCAAATGGATTTTTGAATTGTCGGATCACCTTAAGTTTGACATCTGAAGCTATTGTTTCTATCTTTGAAATAGAATTGTTATGATTCATTCTTGTCATAGAAGAGTTATTTTTGTATTATCTGTAATAAACATATTTCATTAAAAAAAACGTTTATAACTATTATTAAATTTTTGAAAAGTAGAACCTTTATAATATATCCATAGGGTGGTAAATAATTTAATAACTCGTTGATAGTAAGATTGGGTCAAGTTTTCTCTGAACTTTCTTAAATTTATAACATATATTATTCGTGAAATGTTTAGTGACTTACATGTGACATTTTTTCACTATACACTCAAACAGTTAAGTATATTGGAGAATATCAATCCAGTGGCATATCTGAAAATATTAAAGCCCTCCGGCAAAGTCAGGTTTTGGGCCCCTCAACGCAGGGTTGTACATTATGCCACTGTACCTATCTTGCTTTTAATTTTTCTCAATAGCTTGTCCTAAGGCTTTGAGATAACAGAGAAAAATTTCCA
>BMAO01018578.1:0-59902 GCA_019973975.1 Trichonephila clavata | reverse complement strand
GGATCTCTACTGTATAAAAGGAATCTGCTAACCCAATTTCAAATTGTACATTGAGTAGTTTAAACATGGAAACAATTATTTATAACACCCCTTAACCCCCGTAACGCCCCTTTCGTTTCGTATTTCGGAAAATCCGTTCTTAGCTGATGTCTACTCTATGAAAGAAACATGTCTACCAAATTTCAAGTATGTAGGTTGAATAGTTCCAGAGATATCGTGATTAGTCAGTCAGTCAGTGAGTGAGTCGCTTTTCTTCTTTATATATATAGATAATTTTTGTGTAAAAGTGTATGTATTGAAGTAAAAAGTTTGTATATATATATATATATATATATATATATATATATACATATGTGTCAGTGTATGTATATATATCTATCTATCACATTTTCTATGCTTAAAATCTATCAACAGGGATTCCTTTGAGCTTTGATCTAAACAAAATCAGTTTATGGTAAATATCTTTCGTATAACTTTTCAAATATTTCATTAGAAAAGTTAGAATAGTTTATTTCATTGCTCTGAAAGATGATGTTAAATACAATGGATGACGATGATCATTGTTATTTTTTTCCCTTTTCATATACATTTTATTTTGTAAGAAACAATATGTACTTATCATAATGGGCATGTTTTTAAGGAAAATTTTGTTTTATTTAATCTTTAGAAGTACGGATTGATTTTAATAAAACTGAAGATCCTTTTTAAAGTTTCAAATTACATATTATGTTTTCCTCTTCAAAAATTCATCAATCCGTTAGAGTTCTATAATATCTTAGCGCTTTATGCTATATGTGTAGTATTTTTCAAGAAAATTTTAATTTAACACAGGAAATAATTATTATAAATCTTATTAATGAATGCTTTTTTCTTGTGAATGAAAATCATTGATATGGTAGAATGAGTGAATATTAACGTCGCACTGTTTAGCAACACGAGGGCTTTTGGCGACGGTCCGCGTAATTTTGAACCATGGTCAAGTGACGCGGACGACACCTGAGTTGGCACCTCCCTCTCCTAACAACCACACCACACCAACGGGAGGACGTTTGAGCTCTCGACAGATTTAACGTGCATCGCCCCCCTACACGTCGGGTCTTTAGTGGTACTGGGATCGAACTCATGACACGCTAGCCATGATCCAATGCCTAGACCACTTGGCTACCGTGGCCACATTTATTGATATAGTAGAAAAAATGTTTTATATCTTAAAAAGTACTCTCTTCGAAAAGGTGTACACAAGGTAACGTATATATATTTTTTTTCTAAGACAAGAATAAATCGAATCCAAGCTACACTAAAATTTACACCCCGTAGAAAGAATCACTTTTTTTGTTTTGTTTAAAGTTACTTTATAGTATGAAAGTATGATGCACACTCACTGAAAGTAGAACAGTTTTGCACAAGCGAGAAGAGTAAAATAAATTCTTATGCTGAAGTGAAATGATTGAAAGGAAAAGAGATTTCTATATATGTGACTGCTTCTTAGAAATATTTCGTAAAATTATGTTTATAATTTACTTCCGTTCAAAATATGCAACATAATTGAGAGAGAGAGAGATGAACTTGTTATTTAACAAAACATTCTTAATGTTATCTATGTAGATTTGCGCCTCTTAAACATTCGCTGTTTATTATTAGCATCACGAATTTCTGATAAATATGAGAATTCACTTGTCGCATAGCATTTCAATTGCATTCCACAAACTTGCATAAATTTTCTAAATTGTCTTACATGTGCTGAATATTTATTTAAATAACGGACCTGCATGGCTGTAGTAAATAAATTAATTGCTTTCATTTCCAAATGCTGTGATAAGCTTTCTCAGAAAATGTAATTATTTCTACATATTCAGTAAACATCATTGAAAATGTTGATCTGAAATTTGTTCATCGGAGAATGTAGAGAGGAAGTTATAACAATTTCGTTTATTTTGTATATTTTTCAAAGTATGCTAAAATACTAAAAGTGTATACATTACCATTTTAAACAAAAGAAAAACATTTCAGCCAACATGTTGCCTTAGTCAATTGTATTAATTAATTTGATTATTGTTTCATTGTAATGCATGAACTTTAGAATATTTCAATTCAAAGGGAATTTAGCTTTGTAAGCTGAGCACATATCATGAAACATTCATCATATATATAAGTTTCAAAATGAAACTTGATTTATGTGTCACAACTTTCAATGTTATTATTAAAACAATATCTTTATAGAGTTTGTCTTTTCCACATTATACATAATAATAGGACTTTAAAATCTAAAAGTTTGATTTAGTATGACAAAAGATTGTAAAAATTATATATATATATATATATATAGATGTATGTGTGTGTGTGTTATTTTACAATTCTGAAAGTTAAGACTAAAATATACGCTACCTCCTCAAGAATTATATAAAAAATAATTGACTATACGAATGTTATGTATATAAAAATTAATGTATAGATCACTTATGAAACCAGAAAATCGCGTTAAAGCAAAATTTTTAAAAACATTGCCTCTAACTTGAGTGTTTATTCGCAAAAGACAATAAAACTCTAGCTTAACAATCTGGCAATTTAGAGAAGTCCTTTAATGCTTGTACATTTCAAAAGCTTTGCTAACCTAAACTATTAGAAGTTTTCTGAATTATTGACAAATTATTTTTTGTTCTTATATGTTTTCATTTTTGGTCGGTTCTAAGTTTAATACTGATTTTATGAGAATGTTTGTTTAAATGTTTTCCAGTTGTCTTCTTCTGCCGCATATAAGGTCTTCTAACAACAATCATTACGCTTTGTAATGCTGAATCATGATCAACACAACAGCGTTGATACCTAATAAAGAGCCCCACTGACCATCAATTACTTTGTCAATCAAGCTGGAGTTTTTTGTTAGAAATTTGTTAATATGCCTACAAACATATCAAAACTAACATATTTTTTAAAAGATACGCATTCCTCAATTGGGAAGATATTAAACAAAGTATGTATGTGCTTTCAAGATAAATTTGCAAATGAATATTTTCCCGTTTTTCCAGTTTCGTTTCCCATAGCTATTCGTGCAGCAATTTTTTCTCTTTCTTTTTTGTTTTGAGTTGAATAATCTTCATCTAATTCAGGGGTAAACATTAAGTCGATCGCGATCGATCGGTGGACTATAAAGACATTTTGGAGTGACCACCTGAAGATCAGCAGTTAGTAATTATACACCGAGATATTCAAGACTGGTGGACAGTATGCAGACTACGTCTTCTACTGACTATAACTACGAGAACTATCTTAAGATGATAATGTTTTACCTCTTAATGTATATTGAATTGTTTGATAATAAACGTATCATTTAATATTATTGCATTTGGGGCTATTATTATTATGGTTTTATCTTGCAGTTTACTTTAAACATGGTTTTAAAAGAACGAGTTTTTTTATTGTAGTTATGTTGGTAAGTGCATACTTCGTATTTATTATTAAGTTATAGTAGACTTTTTTCTTAGCTCACCACACCTACGCCACTAGGTGGACCGCTACGCTTTAAAAAAATTAGAAGTAGTCCTTACCCTGGAAAAGTCTGCCCACCTCTGATTTAAGTCAGTACAATAAATTACTTTAAAACAATAATAAAGAGATGTCTCTCAGAATCTCAAAATAATTACTGTATTCATGACCCTATTTATACACGTGCATTACTGTTTCTCCAACTTTATAACATTATCTAAAGTATCCGAAAGAATACCAAGTTACTATTACAGTCTATTTCCATTCGTCAACAAATAAGAAGCTGTGACGTCAAGAAGAACTTGAGGCACAGCGTCAAAGAAAAAAATGAAAAACTAAACAAAACAGGGAAACGATCATTAAACGGCTCATTTGGCATGAAATTGAAACCTCATCCACCAGATGTATTTGTGAATGGCTAAGGGAACTACACACTATTCTTTCCACTTGAGTCCTTGGTAAAAAGGCCCACTTGTCGTTGAGGGAATGAGAATCCTGAACCTAGTGATTGTTCACAAAAGAATAAGCTCTTAGATAACGCCCTTTCGCAGAATACATCCACCGTTCACTTCAATCACTCTTCTGTGTGTTCACAGAGTCGATTAGGTAAAGAAGATCGATGTGTTGTTAACTTCGCATCTGTGACATTCGCGGTATAATTACACAAATAAGAAGAAAAACAGTTAATGCCTACAGTTTCTTTTAATAATAATTTACGTTTGTTTCTTTAACATGCATCTTATAGACCTCCCTTTAATGTTTTTCTAATTGGAAAAGTAAGCCAGATATTGTCAAAGACTAATTATAGAAGATTCATTCATGATCTGCCTAATAGGATTTGAATGAGTGAAATGAATTATATAGTATAATCAATATTACTCGTGAAATTTCTCAATTTTCTCCTTGTACTTTTTTCAAAGGTTATGGGTGTAATTTGTTATTAAGTTTAAATAAAATTGACAAAATTATGAATTAAAACCTAGTTTTCACTGTATTTCTGAGTTATTATTAAAATTTCAGCTTGTTGTTTCAAAAGCCAAATAAAGGTTACAATAATATTGCCACGTTACAAAATTCAAGATATATATTCATTTAGAAAAATAAATCTGGAACAAAAAAAAAAAAACCATGACGCCAAAGTCTAGTCTAAAAAGCAGGTATAACTTCGTTCACAATGGGGAATGTAACTTAAAAAATAAAAGCCAAATTAAATTGCTCATCAATTGTCTTCATTTATTCCGTATTGATTATTTAAATTTGTAAAGATTGTTTGATTGTTGATTAAGTTGTATTTTGAGCATTACAAAGAATATTGGTGATGATCCTCGGAATTTTGAAATATTTTCCAATGAGGAGCTCAATACTTGAATTTACACCCTACTCTTCAGACTTCCCCACCACATCAACGTGAGAACTTTAAACCTCAAGAATTTTAAAGAACACCAGTCTCTCTACACAGCTGGTTTCTACTGGCATCGTGATGCGAAAGATAGTGCCAGTCACGAGTTCACTGTCATGATTATTAGGCTATCATGGATACTCGATTATTCCGGAAGGAATACGTTAATATAGAAGTAACTAAAAAGCGGACAGGAAACTTACTTTGGATACAAAAAAGATAAGTTAGGTGAAACGTTACTCAAGGCCTATGTAATACGAAACTTTGTAACATTTTTATAATAAAATAGAATGTATGCGTGTCTAAGTAAGCAATATTCGTAATTAGTGTTATTGACGCGGCAGTATCTATTTTATTGAGTCTTAATTTTCTGCACAATGTTTAATAAAATTATAAATGATATTTACTGACTGATTTTACTGGTTACCAAATATTAAAGGAAAATCAGACTCGTAGCGATTGAGAAATTTCTTTTCATTGGAATTTAACGGAATTTGGTAAAAATATTAAAATCAGGGATTCATAAATTAGATACAAAAAAAACCCCAATTCAATTGTGTTCTGTTTTTATAATACGCTAAATGAAAACATTCGAAAACGATAGTTATCTTCGCACACCGAGCACAGTATCACTTGTAACAGAGATACAAGCGAGAAATCAGTGTTTTATCCTGAAAATGGTGCTTATTAACTATTTTTGACGTAAGAAAGCCTGTTGATCTTCAAAGAATTTCAAAGACGGTAAAAAGTTTAGTTTAAAATGTAATTATATATTTTTTGGAATGTTCCAAACATGCTTAAACAGTTTCAAATCCAAAAAACGTGCTGGTCGAGCCTTACAGACCATAGTTTGCTCCCGAAGGTACTAAGAGCTGGACGTTTTTCTTAATTTCTTAAAAACCTATGAATTTAGCCAATTAACTGCTTTCGACGTCTTTGGAAAATATGCGTATTTAAGCTATTTCACTCAAATTAAGCTACGGTAGATATACTCTGTGATATAGAATTTAGGTTGTAAATAAATGACTTATTATTATTCCCATTAATTTATTTACTTTAGTTAATATAGTTTGAATATGTATGAAAAAACATGAAAAATCAATTTATTACTTTAATTTTTCTGTTGGAGCAAAGCATGTTGCAATGCATAATGGAAACGTGCAGTGAGTGAGTGAATATTAAAGTCGCACTATTCAGCTATACTCGGGGACTTTTTGCAACGGACCTCGTAATTTTGAACCATGGCCAAATGACGAGGAAGAGACCTGATCTGGTACCCTCTCTTCTAACTTCCACACCAAACCAATGGAAGGTGATTTGAGCTCTCGACATATTTAACGTGCATCGGTCCCCTACACGGCGTGTCTTCAGCAGAACTACGCCAGCCCATGTCCGCTACCTTTACCTCTAGGCTACCGATGTCACATGGAAACGTGCAAGTTGATCGCCAATACCACAATTCTTTTCGGACAATATTTTCACACAACAATGTGTACACCTTCTTATAGGATTACGCTTTAAAAACGTGGGAGTTACATAATCCCAAAAAGTTTTCCTTATTTGACGGGTAGCTTCAAGCTTAGCACATTGATGTACTGTTGGTGCCTTCAATCAGACAAAAATTATGTGCCGCTTATTGTATAGATTAAAACTTGATATGAATCCGTAAATTCTTCTGTGATGGTTATATGTCAATAATACATTTGCTAAAAGGATTTCATAACATATACGCTTCTTTCATGATTATTTTCATAAGTTTTTATTTCATTTGATCGCGAAATATTTAAAACATCTTGAAGTTTACGAACATACATTAATTTTCACTGAAATGCAATTTAAGGTATCAGAATATCCTAAAATTGTGAATTTTGCTAAAAATTGATAACTTTTTTTATGATTTTATTTTACAAACCATATTATTAGCTTTATAAAAATACCAGGTTTATTTTTTTCCGTTCTCTAGAACAAAAACTACAAGTGTTTTAGTAAAAGAGGATGCCATTACTTTAAGCAAGATATGTCATACTTTAAAACGCGTTTTACTCTAAATGTGTTGGGTTTTTTTTTGTTTTTTTTTTGAAAATGCTCAACGGGGACAGTGATTGCTAAAAAAGTTTTGAAAATAATTAACTGAAAATTTGTGTGTATCTTCCGTACAATAGTAGAAGTGTTTTAACTTTCAGATTTATCAATTACTGTTTTATTATTTAAAATTTACATTCTCTTATGTCAATATAATCACTGCTATTTTGAGCAATTTCATATAATAACTAAGATAAAGTGCTCTAGTTTTTGTAAAAATTAAAATATCTCTTATCCTATAGGTCATTTCCGAAATGAATAACATAACAACACATCAGAATTGAAAAATAGAATATTTGTGTATAACCTTTTCGTACAGAATGGGCCCCGTTTATGTTATTTTTTTGTAAATGTTTACTACTTTTTTCCCATTTTAGAAATAATTATTTATTTTTCTCTTCTTAATTAATCTGAAATAATGCGCTAATAAATCTGAAAACCACAAAAAAATCCCCATTTCTCCATTTTTTTAAGAAAATGGCTTCAGAAGTAGTCGGATGCCGTAAACTGTAAACTATCACTACTGCTTACACATCACGAATGCATTCATTATCAGACATAATTGTGCGATTTTTCATGAGGAGTATATTCTTTATAGACAGGTTACTGGTAAAGTAATCATTTAGTCAAAAAAAATGGGTAGAAAAATGTTCTCATGATTGACAAGAGAAACAGGCTCAGTTCTTATTAGTTTCAATTATCTCCATGTAAAGGGACTCATGCACATTAAATCTATGTATTGCAGCTTTCAGCTCTTATGCTAGGGTGGCATATATAATGGAGTCAGAGAAGGATGTGTCTGTCTAACTCATCATCTGATCGTGGATTTAATCAAGGTACGATGCGCATTTGTTGTGTAAAGTAAACTCTTGAGTCAAGATGAAGACTCAGTCGGATATAAGTAAGAAAAGGAAAGGAAGGAAAAGGTGGGAAAATAAAAAAGGAAGTTCGGTAAGGAAAATAAAAAAAAATTACTTTTTTCAGAAAATATTATAAATTGTATTATGAAAATACAATTATTTTTGAAATTAATGAATAAATTGATTATATTTTTAAGAAATATATACAGTAATACATCTAACTTACTTGATAGGTGGGACTGGGTGATAACTGCGTAAGTCGAATTTGCGCAAGTAGGGGTAGGATTTTTCATATAAATATACATAATTATTTTTAATTTGGCCTGAAGACGAAAAAAATTCTTTAGAAAAAATTTTAGTAAAATCTGGTAACACAAATACAAAATCGCAAAAATGATGTGGAAGGTTTCATAAAATCTCGCAAAATAGTCTGCCGGCTGAAGATTTTTTTCCTCCTGTAGAATTTCTTCGTAACCTACTAATGATTTTTTTATTCCTTCGTTTGTTGAAAAAACAAGCTCGTCGTTGGAGTCTATATTTTCTGATATTTGTAACCCTTTTACAATTAAACTGAGACCATCTGTCAAATTCCCATCCACTATTTGATCTCCTAATTGAACTGAGTGTGTAAAGATTCAAGTTCTTCAAAGCCTTACTCATGCATTTCTATAAGATCATCAATTGTCAGCTCCTGATAATGAGAATCCAACAGTTCTTGAACGTCATCACTGTCCAATTTTAAATTTATTTGCCTGCCAAGATTGACAACTTCTTCAATCACATTACAAATTTCACCAATTTTAGATCCCCCCCCCCAAATAAAAAACGAATCGACGAGATTTGAAGGCAATGTAACTTCGGGTTCGCGTACGGCGGAATAACGTAAGTCGAGGTATTTTACTGTAATCTGATATTTATATTTACGTCAGAAATTTTTTAAGTTATGACCTTTAATTATGTAATCAAAATTACAATATGTATCAACACTACTTATTATTTTTATCATTTCTTAAAATACACTAGATTATACAATGTAATTGTCTTTAGATCATAGTAAAATAATAACTAATAGTGTGTGTATATGCACGTATTAACTTCACATGCCTGGATTCATTTTTCTCTCTCTCAATTCCTCTCTCTCTCTCTACTATTAGTTTACACTCTCCTTTATATATATATATATATATATATATACTAGCTGACCCGGCCCGGCGTTGCACGGGCTTTTACCGAGGGTATAACTTAATCCCCATGTTAATTTCCTCCTTTCTTTCTGACGCCAGCACTTTTGTGTGGGTGTGACGCGTACGATGTCAGTGTATGGCCCGTGAGTGCGTGTCATGGCTTTCTCGTTTAACATTTTCCCTTCTCTTCACAAAATCAGCACTTCCAATATTATTCCTCGAAATTACTTTTACTTCTTTGTTTCTTTCCTCTCCGCTTAGCCCGGCGTTGCATGGGCTTTTACCAGTGAATAACTTAATCCCCATGAGAATTTCCTGTTTCCCTCAGGACGATAGCACTTATGTGTGTGTATGCGCGATGTGAGTGATTTCTTTAACTATGAGATTAAAACTCCCTTTTTCGAAATTTGTTCTTGCGTTGGTGTGGTGTGGTACTTAGGAGAGGTGGGTAAAAGCTTAGGTGTCGTCTTCGTCACTTGACCATGGTTGAAAATTTCGAGGTCCGTCGCTAAAAACCCTCGAATAGGCGAACAGTGCGAATTTATAAATCCCTCATTCACTTTTCAATTCTTTCGTTGCAATTTTTTAGTCCCCGGAAATGAAAATGTATCCTTTTTAAAAATAGTTGTATGTTGAAAAAAGACAGAAAAGTAGAAATTTTTCAAATTACAAAATTTTACTACTATTTTAAATCTTGAAGTAAAATTGTGAGGATATTTTGAAATGTTCGACACACGGGAAAAAAGTTTCATGCAATTATCTTTATAAAAGAAGAAATTATTAAATGATTGTTTTAAGTATTTTGAGTGTTTTGTTAAAATTTGTTCAAAAAAGTTTTTGGCTTTTTATTTTTTAAATCACTGATTCTAAAAGTTTTAAAAATCATTTTTATTTAAACGCAACGATTTTGATTCATTTTAGAAAAAAATAATAAAATATGCAAAATATCATTGTTTGGTAAAAAAAAAAAAATTTTTAATTCTTTAAAAAAAAGATAGTTTTCGGCATTTTATTTTTTTAATCACTGATTCTAAATGATCAATGTATCTTCTGGGAATCTTAATTAATAGAGATAACTTCACCTCAACCAACATAAGATGCAGGTACTGGGATAGATGTACCACACACTCACCAGCTCTAGAAATTCTTAATAAGAAGTAAATCATTACAAAAAAACAACACAAGAACTTGAAACTACTACTTTAAAAGTTGGAATTATATTAAGATTCACTGTCATGTCTTATGATTTTAAGAAAATCAAATTATCTCTCTAACGGGAAAAAAAACCTGTCTAATTAACCCGCTTTTATATGTTTCACTTGTATATAACGGAACCTTTGAACTCGATTTTTACCCACTTTAAAAGGTCAGATTATTTCAAAATTTTGCACACTTGTCAAGAAACGATGACAATACAATAATTTCATAATTTTGTTCTATTTTTCTGTTCAGGAATAACGATTTACAGATTTGGGGATTAATTTCATGTGACACTTCCAGATTAGGCGACTTATTGCGTATACCATTTCAGATTTGGTGACTAAAAGATTAAGGTGCAACCCTAAAAGCGAATACATTTTTTTGTTAATGAAAATAAAACTAATAAAAAAGTGTTCTTTATGTGAGAAAGAGGAGTGTGTGACAAGCAATTTCTTACCAAAAAAGAAAATTGTCTGGTTTTTCTGAAAATGGAGAAAAAAAGACTCGTAGTTGTGGGGAAAAAAATTTATGTTCCAACTACTAAATATTTTTTTAAAATTTTTATAAAGCAATACGTTTAGAAGTGATGATATGAATTCGCATTATATTAATACGTTTAAAAAGCGATATTACGATTGACACTTATTATTTATTCTTGACACACTTTTATTAGTTTCACCTGTATGTATAGAGACGGAATCTTTGAAATATAACGATAAGGGACTCCTCCGAGGCCCCGTAAATGGAAAATAAATACCTTTCAGACCCATTAATTAATATCCATTGAAGAGCAAGACAAATTCCAGCTACCACGTAATTCCGGCTCCAAATATTAAACTCAAGGATAAATTCAACAACGAATAAATGATAGTTTAAAAAACTGAAAAAAACACGCTTTTATTGTAGATCGAACTAAAAAAAGAAAAAATAAATTATAGTTTAAAAAAAACTAAAATAACATTATTTTATAATGAATCGAATTAAAAAGTAAAAAAATTATTCTTAATATAAATGATTAACGAGAAAATTAATGTCATTGTGGTAAATACGTGGGGTGCTTTGTACTATATTTTTACACTAGCTTTCAATCGGAATAGAACTAGTAAGAAATTATAACATTTAATATGAAGCACCCCACGCCTTTACCCCAATGACATTAAGTTTCTCGTTAATCATTTTATTCTTATATTAAGATTTTTTTTTTTTCACTTTTTTGTTCGATTCACTACAAAAGAGTGTTCTTTAGTTTTTAAAACTATGATTTATTTTATAATTACACGATTCTACAATAAATTAATGAAATTATCAGAATTTAAATTTTAATAAAGTTATGTATTAGCACGGCTTCAAAAAACTGTGATTATCTTAATCCTATTGTCAACGTAAGATAAGATTTGGCAACTGAGCTCTTTATAACATCCAAGTTAGAGGAACTCCTTCAAACTTCTAACAAGTCTGCTTCATGAAAGAACTCTCGTCCGTTCAAAACTCAGCATTCAGAAATTGGCCCAAGGAAAAGAAACCCAATTAGAAATACAAAAACGGCAGACGGTTCGTTTCGAAGCGTTTCCAGGCATAATTTTCTCATTTTGTTTCCCCTGATTAATTTTCAGGGTTGTGGTTAAGAAGGGGATAGTAAAATCTCTCTCACTTTATTTAAAGATAAGACATCTCGAGTTTGAATAATAGGTACCGGATGGTCCATGAATTATTCATACGTTGATTATTTATAAGCACTTTAGATGCACCTTCTTATGGGTTCTTCACGGTCCAATAAACTTATCTAAATATCATTTTATTTATCTTTTGATGTACCTTTTTAGAATGAAGTGAACTTTCATAAAGAAGATAGTTTGTTGAAAATTTAACAGCGTTAACTAGAATTAACCAATTTTTATCTCATATTTTCTTGACATTTAATCAATTTAATATTATTAACTATTATAAATTCATAAGCAATAAATATCAAAAGAGGGTTATATCCTGAAAACGATATTGTCCCTTTTTTAAGTATTGATTTTACATCATTCTCTTCAAAGTTTTCAATCAATCACAAACAGTATTTAAACATTGTATCAATTTAAATTCAAACTCACCCAAGAGTATTTCAAAACTCATGAAATACAAAAATAAATTATCATGCATGTGCTATTATCTAAGATATAGTACAAGTTTTAAAAAGTTTGTTATAGGATATACTTTTCTGAAAAATTGCCAAGTATCCAAAAATTGCAGTTTTAACTCACTCAAATGCACACATCAAATCTAAGAAAAATTAAAAAGCGTGCGCTGTGGAAGATATAGCTTTGAAACTAGTAAGAGAGGTAAAACAAATTTATCTTTTATTAATTTTTAAATAATTCATATCATACGAAGCTCTTCATTTTCATAAATGAGCTTTTGACATTTTACCCATCTATTTTTTATTGTATTATTAGCATATACTGTAAAAACATCAGGAAAGGACTCAAACGAAACAGCTAATTTCAAGTGATATTTGACATGCATACTCAGCATTATTTGCTTTAAATGAAGAATCATCACTTTTGTTATATGAATATAAATATATATTTCATGATACATATTTTTTCTACCATGAAAGTTATAAAAATAACCATGTATTTGTCTGCGGTTCTTAAGCTTCAAGATTACCAAGGTCCCCGTTTTTATGAATAAATATGATATCACAGATCACCACAATTTTGTGCACCACTCTCTGACTTCCAACACATGGCTGAGTGATTTAAAGATTTCTCAATAACATTAAGACTGCCTCTTCTACTTATACAGACTTTTTAGCACTTCCTTCTGTTCCCTCTAAGAAAACAGCAAATATCTAATTAAAATATATTGCAATATACTAATTTCAAATAAATGATTTATGTACTTGACTATATTAATTAAAATTTTTAAGAAAGAGATGGGGTACACACAAACACACATTTATTTTACAAGAGCTGCTATATCATATGCAATATTTGTAATCTACAGTCTCTATTCCAGTTCTACGCTTTCCAGAAATCAATTCTAAGCCTTTGCACGTGTGTTTATGCAATTTCTTAAAACTATTATGTTGTAGTTATGGCTATGGAGTTGCAAACAATAAAAAAAACTAAATTTATATTCTTGACTGAAATACATATAATCTAGTAGAGTTCTTCATTGAGGGCAATTCAGTTCACTAATCTAAGATGACACATCTTTCAACTTTTTCTCAAGGACTTTCGTGTCTGTAAAAAAGAGAAATATTTACCTGAAACCAGTGGTCTTCAAACCATTTCAACTCCCGGAACCCCTAGAACTTGAGGGCGTTTCCGTAGAGCCCCATTCCACATACATACTTAAAAGAATATATCTCAAAGAGTAATATTTACAGTAGATGAACTTGTTATAGGTACTTTATGTAAAGACAATTAAAAAATATTGCATTTATTATTAAAAAACTCTAATCTGATTTAACATAATTTACTCTTTAATAATATTAATGTGTGATCCAAGTGTCACGTACCCAAGCGTTATATTTAGTAACTGGGATACGTGCTTGCCTTTTTTTTACACAAATTGTTGAAGTCTATATCTATGGAGATTATCTGCAGTCGCATTTCATATTCTGCGTGTCATTTGTTTTTATACTTTGTTTTTGCAGCCACTCACGTTGAGAAATATATTTCACTAAAACACAATACTTTGAATAGCATTCAAGTGCTTATAGCTGTGTGAGAAATGCTCTGTATTTTTCATAAATTTGCAACCTAAAATTTAGGAGTTGTTCTTGCTTAAATATAGATTTTAACATCGATTCTGTTAATAAGTTTTTTTCCTCTCCTTCATTCTAGGTGTTTTTCCCCCAACTGAAAATGTCGCATTTTCCATTAGAAAATTTAGTTATGCAAGACACTGTGTTAATTAACGAGTATAAAATTATCTCGTGGTACCAAGATAGTAAACAATATAATATTCACAATCTAGTAAGATACACATTAAACATTTAATAACAACAGATAAAACATTTTAATATTCTTTTATTATATTATAACAATAGTTTAAAAAGTGTTGAAAAATAAAGTTTATAATATATAAATAAAACTTTAATGAATAGGAGGAGTTTTAGATACTATTAATTATACAAATTTCATAGAAATAATAATTTTGCATACATATTTATAAGTCTCTTTTCGATTCTTTTATTGTGGAACCCCAGGGTTCCGTGGAACACAGTTTGAAGACCACTGTTCTACACCATACCACCGTAAGACTTACAGCTTCAACAGATTATGTGGGCATAAGCTTCTCTACACAGCTAGTCTCTAGTGTCACTAGAACTCAAACCCACGACTCAACATATGATGGAACTAAATAATCCTCTTGGGGAAACTTTTGGGCTAACTCACTCGTTAACTCACAGCCATCCGTCAAGAAGAAACCTTGATATGTAGATTAGTTTGACTATGTAAAGTCAAAAAAAAGGTTTTGTAAATGTAAGATAGAAGGAGCAGCATTATCACAACGTGAGTTAAGGAAGGAGTTTGTGGTTGTAATAAATTAGGGGATTGAGAATTAATTGTCCAAGATAGAGTTGATTAGATTAAATTAAGTAGAGTACTAGCGCTAGTTTGTTTAGTGTAGATTTCTCTCTTTATATAACTCCTAAGGTATCTTCTTGTAGTTTCACTTGTGGTTGATTAGTGTGCTTGAATAGAGTAATAAAATAATAATTATTATGGAAGTTTCTGGTGATGCTTTGTTTCCCCCTACACCCTTAAGTAGGCAGAACAGTGAAGAAGCGACTTCAAATAGAAGTTGCTCAAAAACAGAAACAACGCCTGTTTTATTTTATTTATTTTTCATTATCACTTAATCAGTATTCTGTCTTGGTCTTATAAGCTGAATATTAAAATAACAAAAAATTCATTTTAATAATGACTAGAGTTAATTCGAAATAAATAAATACATATATAGTGAATGAATTTACTTATATGACCAAGCGGCTACTGCTAACAACAGCGAAAACAGTTGTATATTTTTTATGTCTCTCACCATTAAAATGCCATTCAGGATTGAACCTGTAACTAGCGATTAACCACTTCAAGAAGACTGATTTTGCTCGCCTCGCTTTTAAGCAAGAAAGGTTTGACAGTGGGTGTGGGAAAGGTTGTATAGGTTTCTCTTTTATTCTGATCAACAGGAAATTAGCTACACTTAAATGTTTTCTTTGTCACGAAGATCTTCCGCTTCGAGTAAGACGGAATATAAATCAAGAATGAGAAGTACACTTTTTTGTTGTTTTGTTGGAAATCTACGGTTTCCGAAAAACGGAAATATCATGATTGCTTTGATTTGTAGAATTTAGAACGAAGTGTCGGAGGTCTTATTTTTTCTTTCAAGAATCTTATATTTTATGTATATGTTTGCTTTAATGTGCATTGCATTTTAGCTCCTTTTATTAGTTTGAAAATTTAACTACCTTTTATTTTGATGAAATGATAATTGTTATTTTATGTTGATTGTACATACTAACTGTTTATTTTATTTTACTCGTTATAGCGAGCAATTATACAAAAAAGTTCATTAATCTTTTTTTTTAATTCTTCTAATTCTGCCCATTAACGTATCCCGAATCGTTAAAATAAACAATCAAAATTATAAAAATACTAGTTACGCTAAAGAGCTCCAATTATTTTCTAAATAAGCAAATTTAGGCAGCACAAAGAATCGAAACATTTGACACATAATTACGCATATTATATCGAAAGAGTTTGTTCAAATGATGACATGCAAGTGATATTATATATACGTTTCCATTTAAATGCAAAATCCATTAATATGCACATTACCTAGTTAATCTACGAATTATATGATTTATTCCGTTTAAATGCAGCAGTATCTGCACACACACACACAGAGAATAAGAGGTTTTCCCCACTTTACGTTAATAATATGTCCATTAACGTATTCCGAATCGTTTAAATGCAAAACTTTGTATTTCGAAGGGTATTTAAAACATTTACATGTAAGATCCGAATATAAAGTTTAAAAAGAGATTTTTAAAGATATATATATATACATATAGGAGTAGAAATAACTTTTCGTCAAATAACAATAAAACACTTCCTTAATAATGAACAGAAGTTCACAGAATGAGACTGCCTATCTAAATGTGCTAATAATAGATGTATTTATGCCAAGTTAATATGAGAACTATGAGCCACGACAGATTAAACGTGTGCATCAGCCCCTCTTCAAGGTACAAAATAGAAATTTTGAAGAGGGAGATTTAACTTTAGAAGTCATTTGACAGTAATCAAAACTGGCCATCACCAAAAACCCAAAAAGGAGCTATTATGTCATGG
Organism: Trichonephila clavata; assembly: GCA_019973975.1. NCBI lineage: Eukaryota > Metazoa > Arthropoda > Arachnida > Araneae > Nephilidae > Trichonephila > Trichonephila clavata. The sequence goes on along the minus strand of BMAO01018578.1, from coordinate 43,344 downwards.
TAATTTAAGAATTATATAATTTCCAAACACAAATTGAATGCTTATTAAAATAAAGTATAATATAACGCAAACTAACAAAACAAATTATTTTTAACATAGAAACCATAGATAGAATATCAGCTAGGATTTCTTTCCCGGGAATCCGGTATCTCAGAAAATCATAAGCTGTGCTTTTCTATATTTCCAGGAATTATACTTCGTTCCCGGGATTTCCCGGGAATCACACGGGGCTTGAATTATTTATGAGGTAGTTATTTTTGACTTGACTGTAGATTTCAACCTCGGGCATCGTTAGCTGACCCTACTGTGACAATTTGCGATTGTTCACTCCGAACTTCTGGGCGATTGAATGTTCGTTACCCCAACTGTGGGGTAAAAGTGTAATATGAGAACGTTGGTGGTGAGAATTTTTCCAGTTAGCCGTGGGAAAGAGTATCTGTCCAGATCAATACCTGTCTATCTGTGTATGGAGCTTCGTTAACAAGAAGTATGGAGTTTTAAAGCAATCAAATTTCGTAGCCAACCAGCACAATCTGATCGATATTCCAAGATCTTGAATTGTGTGGATAACGTAAATACTAATACTTAAAACTATTATTTGTTTAATCTGTTTTTAAAAAAAAAGTTTCGGATACTTGTCTTTACTATGAACTATTTAACTGAATCAGCAATTTGAAGAAGGGAATGAACCCCCAAACAGTTTGGAGGAAAATATTTTTATAAGTAATTTCGCAATATTTCTTTTTTTAAACCTAATTTTCGAATGAGATTATTATATTAATATTTATTTATATTTATGTAACAATAATACAGCAATTCCAAGAACAAGCGATCGGTTATACAAATAAAGTAACTTTCGCAATAACCTTAAGACTGCCTTTTCCACTTATACAAATTTTTTAGCACTTCCTTCTATTCCCTCTAAGAAAACAGTAAATATCTAATTAAAAAATATTGCAAAATACTGATTTCGAATAAAGGATTTATGTAATTGACTATATTAATTAAAAGTTTTAAGAAAGAGATGGGGTACACACACACAAACACACATTTATTTTACAAGAGCTGCTATATCATGTGCCATATTTGTAATCTACAGTCTCAATTCCGGTTCTACGCTTTTCAGAAATCAATCCTAAGCCTTTGCACGTGTGTTTCTACAACTTTTTCAAACTATTATGTTGTAGTTATGGTTATGTAGTTGCAAACAATAGAAAAACTAAATTGATAATCTTGATCGAAATACATAATCTAGTAGAGTTTTTCGTTGAGGGCAATTTAGGTAACTAAGCTAAGATGACACATCTTTCAACTTTTCCTCAAAGACTTTCGTGTCTATAAAAAAGAGAAATCTTTAACTGAAACCAGTGGTCTTCAAACCATTTCAACTCCCGGAACCCCTAGAACTAGAAAATGTTTTTTCGTGGAATCCCATTCCACATACATACTTAAAAAATATATCTAAAAATAATATTTAAAGTTGATCAACATGTTATAAGTACTTTATGTAAAGACAATTAAAATATTGCATTGATTATTAAAAGACTCTAATCTGATTTAACATAATTTACTCATTAATAATATTAATTTCTGATCCAAGAGTCACGTACCCATGCATTATATTTAGTAACTGGGATACGTGTTTGCCTTTTTTTTCACGATCTTTTTCTAGGTCTTTTGAGATCAAATGCAATCGCACTACACATTCCGAATTTAATTTGTTTTTATACTTTTCTGTAGCCACAAACGTTGAGAAATATATTTCCCTTAAACACGATGTTCTGAGAGCCATTACAATGTTTATAGCTGTCTGAGAAATACTATGTATTTTGCATGAGTTTGCAACCAAAAATTTAGGAGTTGTTCTTGCTTAAAATTAGATTTTGACATCGAATCTGTCGATTTGTTCATAAGTTGTTTCCTCTCCTGCAGTTTAGGTGTTTTTTTTTTTATCGCAAACGCAAAAAGGTGCGTTTTCCATTAGAAAAATAAATATTTTTCTAGACAATGAGCTAACTAACGAGTGTAAAATTGTCTCAAGGATCCCGAGATATTTAACTATAGAATTATCGGAATCTATAGTAGGAAGTATATGTATATAAATATAAAATGCTTTATTATTCTTTTATTATACTGTAATAAAATTTTAAAGAGTTTTGCAATAAGTTTATTATATATAAATAAAATTTTCAGTTTTAGTGAATAGGAGGAGCTTTAGATACTTATAATGACACAAACTTCATAATTTTTTTTAAAATTTTACTGCGACTTGTGGAACCCCTGGGTATGATGCCTTGTGGAGCCCCTGGGTATGCTTTGTGGAACTCCCGGGTATGCCTTGTGGAACCCCAGGGATCCGTGAAACACCATTTGAAGATAACTGCTTCAAACGATACCTTCGATGACCCCCTAGAAAGGTCCTGTGGACTCCCGGGAGTCCGCGGACCACAGTTTATAAGCCACTGATGTAAATAATAATGCTAGGAGAAATTGCTTAAGTCGAAAAATGGTAGGAATCTAGTTGCTCTATAATTGTACAAAAAATAAATAAAACAAAAGAGTAATGTCGAAAATCTATCACGTAACCGACTTGATTATGACAAAACTAAAAATAAAATAAATGATGTTAAAGCTCAAATAAAATGTCCGACTTTAAAAGTCTTATCTCAGAATCAGAGCAAACTGTGTCCTAACTTCATTAGAAGGCAGCCACATCCTCAGTTTCGATAATGCAATCCATGAGGCAATGGCAGGTATAAAACTCAATGGATAAGGGACAGATTGATTTGTTAGAGCTTCGACAAGCTATAGTTGTCCCCTGGGTTATTCACGACAGTGCAATGTCAGTCCCAGAGGAAATTCTCATGACAGCTGTGAAAAGGAGGCAAAGTTGTTCTTCGTTGGCGTACATTTCAAAAGAAGCTTTGAAAATAACATTTGTATGACGCTAGGGAGGTTCCGGAAAAAGTTTCATGCTGCCAAACAAACTATTGACTGATTTCTAAAGGAATTCTGAAGAAGACGATTTATTTAACACTCTTAATGAAGTGCAATAGAAGATCTACAGATGAAATAAAAAAAAACATATCCCCTACTTTATTTGGAAAGGGAAATTTATTGATTATTAGGAGCTCACATGAAGATGTACATTGCAAAAAAAAATTACTTAGAGAGCTGCTTAAGAGAGAAATTGAGAAGGAATTGGAATTAAGAGGACTCGGTATCCTTTGAACATTTTTTTTTATTTATGTATTTAAAAAGTATATTTTAGCATTTTATATCAAGTTTCTAATCAAGAAAATGATACGAGATGAAATTTTTCACATATTATTCACGCAATTTTAAAAATTTAGATTTTTTGAAAATAATTTGGGAATTTTTAAGATCTCTATCTGTAGTTATTAATTTGTTGTAGTATTCTTAAGGATGTTTTGAACAACTTTAGGGATTGACTTTACAAAACTTAATTAGTTTTGGAGAACAAAAAATAAAATGTTGGTACACATGCTAAAATTATACGAAAAAGCTATTATCTCCTACATTTTAATTTTTTTAAAGTATTCACAGTTTATATCAAAATAGATCCCTAATATTGTTACATGTATTATATATAACAAACAGGGAAAAAATGGAAGTGATTGGTAAATAATTGTGGAAGGAGTAGCATTTTGTAAAAACAAATGTATCAAAACTGATGTATCAAAAAACACAAACTGATGGAAAAAAAAACACTTTAAAGTTTATAATTCTAAAAACTAATTATATAATAAGCTTAACTAAACTTAAAATACTACTTTAAAATAATTGCATTTTGTTGTTTTTTCAGCATATACAATTTTATAAATGATCAATTTTTAGAGAGTAATTGCACAAAAAAATTCAAGAAAAATGTTAAGAAAAATTTTCTGTTATGACAGAAATTTTAGTTTTTTTTCTTTACATAATATTGAAGTATTATATTTGTATGAAAAACATGAGGAATAAGAACTGAAATTATGAAGTTATTAATATAAAAAGCCTTAATTCCTAAATTTTACATGCACACATTTGCCAAAGAAAAAATATTATGTTATTATAATGCCTCGGTAATGTCCTGCTTTATATATTACACCTCATTTTTTATTGTTATTATTTCTCCTTTTAAAATAGTTTTTTTTTAAAAAAAGGAAGCGTAGTCGAACTCCCTAGTTTGTTGATTTACATTTTTCAAATGAATTTACATTTTCTAAATCATCTTTTAACTGTGCAAGAAATTGGACACAAAATTACAATGATACAGATAAAAAAAATTTCTATGATTCAAAATATATACTGTAAATCTGATAATTGTTACTCGATGTACATCTCTTCTCGCGTTTTGATTTATAGTTTTAAAACACTATTTTTTTCAATTGTTTTTATCTGAAATATTTATTATTTTACTATACTAACTAGATCGCCCATTTTTGGCAAGGGTGAATTTATTTAAATAAAACTCATCAATCTCTTCAGCGTGTGTGCATAAGTTTTTAGTTATTGATTAAGTCAAACCAGGTAAAAGACAACATACTTTCAAAAAATGTGAAAATTTTTTTAAAGGATGTCTTATTTTTTAATAATCCTCTGAACAATTTTCAAAGAATTTTTGAAAGAATACTTTTTTTTTTTGCTTGAATCATTCGAAACAGAATGGAAATTCTGCTACAAACAACAAACAAAAAGATTTCCTAGCATAGACCAGCACGTTTTTAAGGAAGGAAAATGGCCCTGGTATATAGCTTAGTTGTTTGCTCAGGAACTCGTGTGAGTAACCGGCGTGTCATGAGTTGAAGCCCCTGTGCTACTGAAATCCGCCATTTAGAGGGGCCGATGCACGTTAAATCTGCAAGGGCTAATATCAGTGTATCTCAAACTTTCAGTATTTGCGACCCAATTTTCAATCATAATCCCCACACAATAACAATGTATTTAATGCAATAAAATGTACTTTGACACTAAAAAGTTACCATATGAAATTATAAACCATACAATTATCAAGATAAGTATTATATTTTGTATATCACAAGAGGCCATTGAAAACACTTGTAATTATTAAACTTGTTTTTAATTTTGCATTGATAAGTCGGTTATTAAAAACATTGTGCAGTAATGATACTCATTTATAGGTACATTTTTTAGTGTAAATGTGTATTTAATTTTTATAATACCAGAATGTATTTTGTTTTGCTTCCTTTCAATAAATTAATACTTATTTTAAATCTTTTATTTTCAACTTTTCAATATGCTCGTGCCCCTCTCATAGAGATATCATGCCCCCAGGGGGTGCAGCCCACAGTTTGAGAAACACTGGCTTATATAGTCCTCATTAAAATTAACATCAAATTATCTAAATCAAATATAACTCTGTAACTAATCTAACTTAAGTATAAACTAAAAAGAAAGTGCAACATTAACATTAATTGAAATAAAAAGTCTGAAACCAATAAAAAAAGAGGCCTAGAATTGCTTAATCTATAATCAACAGTACGAAGACATAAGCAGAAAAAGAAATTATAATATTATCAATAATTTGTTAAAAACAGTATTCAAAACAAAATTTAACTTAGAATTATCGAAAAAAGACAAAATTGATCTTATTTTCATCGAACCTAAGTCTTAAGTGCAGAAATATGTTTCTAAGCAAAAACCGCTTTGCCAAGCTAAAAATCAATTGTTGAAATTTTAGTTTTTAAGAACTTATTTATTCCACACAATTGTAATTCGGTCTCAAAAAAATCAACGAAATGATAAATAAATATAATGACAATGAAAAACATTTGTAGCAATCTCTTAAAAACTACATAAATAAGAACTTATTGCATTCAGAAATAGATATTATAGACATAATATTATATAGAGTAACAACATCAGTGCTGCGTAAATTTGCTTCAGAATTAAAAGAAATTTTCGAAAAAATCTCTTTCAGGGGTGGTGCAAACCATTATCATACATGGTTTCAAAGTACCAAGTTTTAGGCTTTTGGAGATTTTCAGTTTGTGCAACATCACACACACACACACAAACAAATTCATTCTTTTATTAGTATAGATTTAGTCGTGAAATTAATCAATAAATTCCCAAACTCTCTGACAGTAGTGTTTAAGAGAACTACTGTGTCTAGACAATTGGGATTCCTTTTTATTTCTATAAAAATCTTACATATAAAATATAATATGTAAAATAAAGTATGTGTAATAATCTGAATTAAAGCACAGTTGTAAATCACTGATTGAAATTAAAAATCTGTCTTAAATTATTTTCTTATTTAAGTATGAATAATACATAATAATTTTTTTCTCTGTCCAGAACTAAACATAATGTTGTTGTTGTTACTAATGACACCTATCTGACGGTGTCAGATTGAGGCCTATGAAATTCATCGTGGTAAAGGCCTAGATGTACGCCTGTCGTTAGCCGTAGTTTTGAGCACCATACAGGGGAGAATACGTTTTGGCACAGTTCCACCCTAATTTTGAGGGAGAACACCTTGGAGGTAGCCAGGGCCCTCCGTACCTCTCTTCTCTTTCCATCAAAACTGCGAGAGGACTTGCGACCCGACGGCTATTTAGAGTAACCTCATGCCATAAACACGAATGCAGAACACACAAATGTAAGGATTATATTTAATTTTTGACAAAAATTAATTTTGTTTGAAGGTAAAAATATTTGTAATTTTATATGAAAATATTCTAACGGATTAAAATGTCAATATTACTGTATCATTAATTTGTGTGTAAGTTTAACATAATTTTTATCTTTTTGATAAATAAGTTATAAATTCTATATCTACATCTTTTTACCAAATCAAACCTTCCATCTCTTTACCAAACCAAACCTCTATCTTTTTACCAAACCAAACCTACCATCTCTTTACCAAACTCTCGTAAGCAAAGTAAGAAACTAGTATGCTAAATAAATAAAGAAATTTTTTTTTTTTTGACAATATCTAATAAGTTCAAAATATGTTTTTAGTAAAAAAATCTGATATAAAAACCATTCTAGTGTTCTAAATTTTAAATTCACACACAAGCAAATTTTAGAGGAACGTTGAATTTACCATTTTTTTTTTTAGCGTCAGTAAATAAATTATTATAAATAAATCAAATCATATATATAATTTTGAAATTTTATCAACACATTTTTTACATCTCTACATTTTTTACCACAACAGAAATAATATTTGTGAGTTCAGGATCTGATTGTGATTATTAATTTTGTCTGGTCATCCTTTTGCAAAAAGCTAAGCAAAACAAACAAGCAAAAAATATGAGAAGAAACGTGTCTTCTAAAAAAGGCAATAGCGAAGATTCTAGATGATAATCACACTCGATATTCTAGGTGTTCCTATGGTTATACTGTATAGCAGGGGTACAATTCTCAGTGGCACTTTGTACTACTCTACAAATTTGTCAATTTTTAAATGGATGGAAGCTGATTCATTTATAATATACCTTATTTGACAAATATTTTCAGAATGATGGACATCTGAAAGATAAAATCTGAAAAATAACTCTAAAGGTAAATTTATAGCTATTTTATAATGTATTGAATGTCATTGCTGGAGATATTTAAATGTGAAGAGTGAAATTTGCATGTGCGCTGCTTTCCACTTTTGGTTCAACATAGCTAAATAAAAAATCTTTTCTATATATTTCGTGCTCTCAAAGAAATTGTTTCAACGGAATGCTCAGAATCGTGTCAAATTGAAAGTCACGCATTATATTTTGTGATATGCCAGTGTAGAGTGGCACAATCACTAGGCTCAAATTAAAATTTTTATTTAATTATAATGAAGGGGAATACTATTGCTTATATTTTATGTCTATATATATTATATATATATATATATTTCTTTTATTTTAATAAACATATTTAAAAAATACATAATACAAGTACAATTTTAATTTTTTAAATTTTTGTCGAAGAAATAGTATATTTTATGCTGTTTATTTTTATGTTAAGAAATATCTTTAAATGTCGCAAAATTAATATATAATAAAGCTGTAAATATCTATATTATTGACCTCTATTCCCTAAATTTGCATGCAGTATCGCAAGAATCGAATTGTTAAAAAAATGTCCTACTGTGTGGCTCACTGAAACATATTGATGGATTGATTTGGCTCGCCACAGTTAGGAAGTTGCCAACCCCAGCTGTATAGTCACTTGAATCTATCAACCATCCACCAAATTCTGTGGTAAACGGACAGAAAAAAATACCTGTAATAAATTATAGTTTAAAAAAAACTAGAGAACACGCTTTTATACTGAATCGAACTAAAAAGAAAAAAATAATTCTTAATATAAGAATAAAATGATGAACGAGAAAATTAATGTCATTGGGGTAAAAGCGTGGGGTGTTCTATAAATATATCATTTGTTATAGTCTCTAACTTCTTTCAATTCCGAAATTGCACCCCACGCTTTTACCCCAATGACATTAATTTTCTCGTTCAACATTTTATTCTTATATTAAGAATTATTTTTTTACTTTTTAGTTCGATTCAGTATAAAAGCGTGTTCTTTAGTTTTTTAAAATTATAATTTATTTTTAATTTTTTAGTTCGATCTACAATAAAAGCGCGTTTTTCAGTTTTTTAAACTGTCATTTTTTCATTGTTGAATTTATCCTTGAGTTTGATATTTGGAGCCAGAATTACGTGGCTGCTGGAATAAGTCTTGCTCTTCAATGGATTTTAATTAAAGGGACTGAAGTGTATTTATTCTTTCTGTTTACGGGGCCTCGGGTGAGTCCCGTATCGTTATATTAGATTTCGTCGCAAAAGAACAGGTCAAACAAATAAAATGTGTGTTAAGAAGAAAAAAAGTTCGAATTAAAAAGAATGTAATGTACCACATGTTTTTATAACGGATTAAAAAGTATAAAAAATTCCTCCTTTTTGATTTTTTTTTTCTTTTTTTTTTCACATTTTCATACATTGTCACCCACTTCTGAGATATGGTCCAAATTTCAAGTCTCTAGCTCATCGGAAAGTCTAACAGTTTAAAATCAATTACAAAATTCCACCCGGACAGATATTAAAGAAAGGGAGTTAATAAAAATATAGTTATATTAAGTGTCAATCGTATTCTCACCTTTTAAACGTATTGCTATAATGTTAATTCGTATCATCACTTCTAAGCGTATTGCTTTATAAAAATAAAAAAATATTTAGCAGTTAGAACATAAATTATTTTTTTCACATCATGAGCCTATTTTTTTTTTATTTTCATTTTCAGAAAAATTTTTATATTATAGTAAGAAATTGATAACACATACCCACTCTCCACTTTCTCACAAACAAAACACTTTTTTCGTTTGTTTTATTTTTGTAAACCACAAGTGTATTAATTAAAAACACTCGCTGTTGGGTTACACCTTTTTCTTTTAGTCGCCAAATCTGGAAATGTTATGTGGAATTAGTCGCCAAATCTGAAAATGGTGTATCGAATTAGTCGCCAAATCTGAAAATTGTATGTGCAATAAGTTGCCAAATCTGGAAGTGATATATTTAATTGTCGCCAAATCTTATTATCGTGATTCCTGACGATCCTGATGAGGACAATGGAACAAAATTATGAAATTATTGTATCGTCATCGGGCCTTGACAAGTGTGCAAAATTTCGAATTAATCTGACCTTTTTAAGTGGGTGAAAATCGAGTTCCAAGATTCCGTTACATTCAAGTGAAACTTATAAAAGCATGTTAAAAAGCTAGCTTTTTTTCTCTCGAAATCCATTTTGCAAGCTCTTTGCGTGTTTGCACGTAAACGGAGCCATAATGATAATCTATATTCATAATAAAGCTTAAAGTTCAACTACAGAAAAACCAGAAATTTTTGACAATATTACAAAATAATTGTCAAGTTGAGAAGTTAATAAATACAAAGTTGTACGAAACGATATTTACTATCACTTAATATTCATCCAGATAAAAAGTATACATCACCTATGAGATGAAATAAAGTATACACAACCTTGTGATTATAAACAACCAACAAAATGACTTAAATGCTTTTCACTCTTGTTATATTAGCAAATGGCCACGGAAAAAAATTTACTTGTCCATTAAATGTAAGCTTCGGAAACGTTATTTGATCCTACCAGTTAAAAAACCTAAATTTGAACGAAGGGTAATTATACATTAACGGTTGTCAATGTAACAATTTAAATAAGTGCTTGGTATAAAACACGAGCATTATACGTATCTTGGTACTAGATTCGAAAGAAAGATTTTTATATGACTCTAATTATGATTAAGTAGCGTTTAAATGTTCGTGGGTGCAACCTTTTAAAGTATTGTTTATACTGAACAAACATATTGTGTTTAGTATTAAAAGTAATCATTTAAATTGAGTAGAAAAACTACAGTGTTTAAACATTTATAAGAATAATTGCACAAAAACTTTTTAAATTACTTCATAATATAAAAACTAAACTCTTTTTTTTTTTGCACTAAATGACAAACGCAGAGTTGATACAGTTTTACTGAAAGAGTCTCATTTCATTATATATATATATATATATATATATATATATATATATATATAATTTTATTGTTATATTTCTTAATGTATTTAGTCTATAGTATATAATATTCTTAATATATGCTTATATTAAGTTTAGTTACTAAAAATACATATAGATGGCGCCTTTATTCTTAGTATTGCTGTGTGTTTTTTTTAAAGCATGAGTCAGTACATTTGTGGAATCTGTATACATCGGGTAAGATTAGAGTTTCTTTGCTCATTTACATTATTGTTGGTTATGGTTATATTCATTATTAACCTCTCTTGCAAATATTTTTGTTTATACATATTTATATTTGTCTATTTCTTCCGGATTCCTATGGTAATTTAATATTGCAATTTCTATTCTATTGCTGTTATATTCACCCACGTGGGTTTTAGGCTTTTGCCTTAGTTTATACTGGAAGCTATTATGTAGAAACAATTTCTGCTGCAGGAGAAGGTTGAGATCTCACAAACATTGTTTAATCCTGTTTCACTGTCCTAAACCAGTGACAGCTTGAGAAATCATAATAGTTTTCCCCTCTAGCTACATTTCTTTTTGGTTTGTCATGGTTCCATGTTCTTGGTTCTTCCGGTCTGATCTTAGGATGCTTAGGATTTATTAGTCTTCTTTTGAATTATTTACTGCTATATATATATATACCATTATATCAAGTATTATCGATACGTGACTATTCAGTCTAAACTACTTCACAATTAGAAAATATTGGGAACGTTATTCGGTCTTTTGAAAAGTATAATAAATATTTTCTATCGAAAATAAAGTAATTGTTGCTAATTTATTTACTTTTTATGTTTAAGATTAATTCTTTAAGACCCGAAATATTTTTGTCTCAAAATATTAAATTTCTTTGGTTAATAACACTATACATTGACCCCGAAGTCACTGGAAAAAATAATTTAAAAAAAATTTCGCTCTCCCTTCTCTCTCTGGAACGTACATAGTACCCGAAAGATCGTGCGGGTTAAGCTTTTTCTGCGAAATCATCGCCAGTGAAATTTAACGAGTTATACATTTTTTGAATCCAAGTTGATAGAAGAAAAAAACTTAATTCAACTAAAATTGTTACAAATAAGGAAATTATTGATGCATAATTAATTATTTGATTTATTGCTTGTTTATTTACAGTAAAAATCCTTAATCCATGTTTTTGTTTTTGACAAGCATAAATAAATATTGCATTTTTCACAACGTGTTTTCGAACTTCTTTCCCAGTTTTCAGATATACATTGCCAGGCCTTGAAATGTCATCATCACATCGAAACTGGCTATACATGCCATGCCTTTTTTCCTAGGATGGTCTTATTGTAATATTTTGATCATTTTTAAGCCCTCTCCAAACTTCCACACAACACCAAAGGGAGGACGTTTGATCTCTCGACAGATTTAACGTGCATTGCTCCTCTACACGGCGGGGTTTCTGCAGTACCAGGTTCTAACTCAGGACACGCCAGCCATGAATCCGTTGCCCTGACTACTAAGCTACTGTTACCCGGAACAAGCACCACCGGGATCTTAGAGTAAAGTTTATAAAAGGATGTCAGTAATTTTGAATTTAAAAGGACATACCTGCTTTTTTTCTCGAATTATGGAGTATTGTGAGAAATTTTTAATTGTTTTTTTTTTCTAGTGAGAAGGAGTTTCAGCATGGTTGTCAATCTCCAAAATAAAAAAAGAAAGAATGAAAAGACTGGACACTACTAACCAAGGTGATTTAGGTTAAACCTGAAAAGATTGATGCCAAATGTTGAAAAATTGTTATTGAAGTACCAGAATTATCCTTCCCATTAAAAACATTTGTTTGTTGATCAGTTAGTTTATATAACGGGTATTTTATGAATCAATTAAATTTTAACTTAATTAACATCTGCGCGCGCGTTTCTAAAGTTTTAAACACTATACTTCACTGCAGTTAGAAATTTAAATCTTGTAAAGTTTGTAGCTCTATACCAGCTGTCAAAAAGACATTTAAGTTGATAAATTTTTAAAAATTAACTTTTAGGAAAGCAAGGGTCTACCCAAAACTGAAAAACATGGCAACTGGTCTATGAGAGAAAATGTTTGGGAACCTCTGGCATATACTCTTGTGACTTTGTCCTAATTCTAAATGAGTATAATTATATAACCTTTAAGCTGTTTATTGAACAAACACGTCCTTTCATCCAAGAAGAACGTTCTACTAATCAGAATTACATAAGATGATCTTATTATCTACCTCACGAAATAATTAAATAATTAAGTTTTAATATGGATATATTTTCCATCCTACATCAAACAACTCTTTTCACAGCGTGAAATAATTAAACAATTATTTTCTAATGAATTATCTTCCGTACTGAAGCATTTATCCACCAAGAAATCTGAAAAGTGACAAGAGTAATGAGTTTATGTTTTAAACATATCCAATTATTTGTCGTTTTACTATTTTTGAGGAAAATCTTTCACCCTTCGGGTCTATATTGCTCCGTAATTGGTTCTTGAAAGTTAAAACTACGTTTAATTAATTGAATTCAAATAAGCCCATGATTGCTTTAAGGGTTTTAAAATAATCCTATGACAGTGTTTGTATATTTTTATTTTTCGAATCTCTTCCAGGGGATTAGTAATTATGCAGGCGAAGACGGAGTTGCTAGATAATTGAATGACAACGGATTTTCTCTTCACAACCTCGGGATGTGTTGATATTTCCAGAGTAAAATTTCAAGTCCAGTTCCGAGCAAATGATCATTTTAAATGAGATTAGAAAGACGAATGCACAAGCTATACGTGCTTGGAATTACAGTTTATTTAATGTATGTCCTGAAAGTTGCAAAATATAAAGAGTACATATGACATTAAAAGAGAAGCAGATAGTACAGAAGCAGAGAAAAATGGTTAGAAATGAATTATTTTTCATTTATTCTTACTCAGAATCCTCTTCTCGTTCCTTTTATTTTAAACTTAACCAAATTTCAATAAGAAACCTCTGAATATTTTAAGATTTACTTCACACCAATGAACTGCATAATGATGTGATAAAATTTTAAAGGAAATTCAAGAAACATTTCAAAAATGAAAGTATTTGATCACATTAATAACATTAAGTGCGTTAAAATAATACCCAATTTATTCCTTAGTATAATTGCATAAATGACAGGCGTTATATTATAAAAAAGTATTCGCTTATTGATTTACTACAGATCAGAAGATACAATATATTTAAATTCCTGTCTGGATAAAATGCAGGAAAAAGAGAACATTTTTCCATTTGCTTTCTCTGAAAATTTGAAAACAATATTTGCTTAATATTCATGAAAACATAAATTTTGATTATTTCATCATGTGACCCATAATACACTGCTGAGCCAAAACATTATGAAAATCCCCATATTTTTCAATTAACTCTTCTGAATGAAGTAGAGGTCGCATGATTAAGAGGGAATGATATTTAATCGCCGCTGAAGAAGATAGAGAATCATTCTTACACTTAATTAATTTTACGAGAGATGGGTAAGAGTGCTGATCTAAGCAAATTTGATTGAGGGCAGATTGTAATGACCTAAAGACTCAGAATGAGTATCTCCGAATCTGCATGACTGGTGGCTTGTTAGCAATCTTTCATCGTTAGTATTTATACAAAGTGGGTAAATGACAGTGAAACCAGCAGAAAACACAAAGCTGTTGAACGCTCACGCATCATCAAAGAAAATGGATGTCGGAGACTGTCCAGCTGGGTAAAGCAAAATCGGCGCAAAGCAGTGACTTTGTTGACAGCCCAATGCAATATAGATCCAAGTGCAAGAGTTTTTGGAACGCACAGTTCAGTGGACATTGTCACGTCCCACTCGCGTACTTCTGTTGACCAAGTATCATTGACGATTACGTCTATAGTGGGTCCAGGAAGGTAGAGATTGGGCCATAGATTGACTGAAGGAACACTGAAGAGACACAGTATGAAACACGATTTTGCATACATCACGTCGATGGTCGTGTCAGAGTAGGTCGTCTTCCAGGTGAACAGTTACTTCTCCCACGTACAATGTGGTCATACATAGGCTGGTGGTGGTTGTGGTAAAGCAGAACGAAGCTGTGAACTATCTGAGCATAGCAGCGGATGAGTAACACCCTTACATAGAACATGTTTTTTCAACTACAAATGGAATCTTCCGTCAGGAAAATGATCCATTTCATAAGGCTCGAATTATGTTGGAGTCGTTCGAGGAGAATAATGACGAGTTCCAATTAATGTCTTGGTTGTATATATATATATATATATATACCTTTATACATGGCAGATAAAAACCAGGCGGTTAGAATGCAGTAGATTTTAAAAAGAACCACGGTATTCACTTAGCTAAAAACAAGAAAATCACAAGGGCAGAAAAAAAAATAGGATAAAGTAACATATTTTCTTAAAAAGATGCATTTTGTGTAACGCAAAACTTAAATTAAAGCAATAACTAACTTTTTTAGTCTCCACATAGATTTATTATTCATGCTTCAGTTCGGATTCTTAATTGGTAGATTTTGTAATTTCTATTTATTTCCACATCTTATTAGAATAAAAAAATCTCTTTTTAATTACAACCTTCTTTGACGACTTTTTAACGAGTGGAGTAAAATTCAATAAAAAAAAAGTATTCTTAATAATTTTCTCTGTTATTTTTACTTCTCAATTATTACAACAGAAATAATTACCATTTTTAGAGGGAGAGAAATTAATTAGTAAAGTATAGAATGTAAGAACTAGCTGACAAAAAGAGAAAAATATTTCTAAATGTAAATTCATTACTTACGCCTAAATACACTATGATTTTTACTATAATCGCATGAATAATTAGAAAAAAAGCTTAAATACGTTGACTATATATCACCATATTCCTTTCATATTCGTTTTTTCTGGTAGCTTCTAGAAGAAAAATTTAAAAATATAATGTATGTGTGTTTTCTGACTGCACAGTGTCATTTATTTTGTTATTTTGAGTCGTTAAAATGTTTCCTTGGTGAGTTTATTGTTTCTATAAGTTTTATTTTTCATTGGTTTAGCATAAAAAAACAGAGTTTACTGTCATTGATATAAGTGTTATATCTAGATAAAAAGTTAATGATGGAAGATGAAAATCAACTTTAAAAGAAAATTCAGTAATTTTTACTACCTTTTTTAACCAAGGAATAATTAGATATTTTCTATCTATTATCAGCGTTTTTATAAAATATGGAAGTCACTAAAACTGTAATCATTTGGTTTTTTTAGAATGATAGTTTTATATTTTCTTACATTTTACAGGTATTCCTTTGGTTAGAAATATCCAGTATTATAAAAATCTGAGAGATAATTATTTTTTGTATGCAGCAAGAATACATAAATATTATAATTATTGTTTCCCCCCTAATATATAATTACTTTGAAAATAATGGGATAATCTCTGAAAGACAAGAATATCTACAAACGAAATTCTAGTGAAGAGAATGATTTAGTAATCCTTAAATTGTGTACTTGCACATGTGAGTGAACTAAAAATAATTATTTGCAGTTAATATTATGTATCAGTTTATTATAACTGTTCGCAGTTAATTACCATTTATTCTTAATTATACATTGAAGTTTGATATTATATATTTAAGGTAATTAATTCAAACACAATACTAGCTCTTATTGAATTCTTACGAATTTTTCAATAGTAAATCATTATAGTTTAATTACATTGCGTTTTGCAATAGAAGATGATCTTAGAAATTACCATATCATAAACTTGGATGTCAAATTATACGCTTTGAAAAAAAGTAAAAGACAAATAAACATGCATAAACAACTATTTTAATTTCAAACAAATATGTTACATTTTAAAACAATATATATCAATAGAATCTTGCAGTGCTTATCTTTCGAAAAGTTTTCTCAAAATGTATTGTGTGTACATGCGTTTGTGTAGTTTTATATCTATGTAATGATCCACAAATTTTCTCATGAAAGATTTTAATTCATAATGCTCTTGAACCCTTCAAGGTTTTTCTTGATAATTAATTTTTAGTTTACTCACCTAACAGGAAATAACTAAAACCTTATCATCCAAAAACTGAAACTTCAACGTTTTTAAAACAGGATAATGCAACTTTATATCACCCACGTGTTCGGACACAAATCAGGAAAACCTTTACAAAACAAATTGCTTCTGATTGACCAAGATTATAAATGGATGAGAGCTCAGGAGTGATCAATGAAGGCTTTTAGAGCATTCATTGTTCACACTCATTGTTCATTCATTGTTTTGGAACTTACATGTTTACGTGTGGTTTTCCACCTTTTTTTGTGTTTGTGTTGTCGTTTTTTTAAAATTTACACAGGGATGTGATGATTTATAAAGGTATAGCAAATGTAACGATTTACAGCCTGTTAACCCGGCACTTCTCGCGCAGAATGTCTCCTACCCATCGTCTAACTTTTTTCAACGCTCTTTCTAAACCTTTTTTGGAAAATGGATAGTTTCCCATGTATGACTTTAAGGTCATATCTTTTGAGGGGTCTTAGCTTGTAGGCGAATTCTAAATATATATTTTTGGATATCGCCTCTTCGGGTATGTCAAACCCTGAGCGTAAATCACACACCGTTACAGTTCTGAATGCATGAGCACGTTTTAAACCTTCTTTTTGTTATGACATATTATTGTAGTATGATGAAGAAATGTGATATTTAAGTAATTTTATAGATACAGAGTATTTAATAGATATAGTACAACAGTATTTTCGCATGAAGAAATTCTCTTCGAATGATGAGAAAAATCAAATGATGAAGAGTATAACAGCAAGTATGAATCCTCCACTGAAATCAATCCAGATTTAAAAAAAAGAGAGGCACTGCTGAAAATAAATGTTTTGTATGTAGAGACACAAAAACATTTGAGAAGAACGTAATTATTAAAGGAGACAACTGGTACACATCTTATCCACTTTCAGATGAACTTTTGGAAAAAAATATGCTGGAACAAAATATAAGAGAAAATAAAAAGAAATGCCAAAATTTTTAAATTTAAAGAATAGAGAAGTTTACTCATATTTTTTTAGTTTGAAAAAGATACAAATTTTTTAAAAAATTAGGATCAGTGAAAACATTGTACTCACTCACGACGAGATTAAAGGAGTGTATAAACAATGCTCTGAATGCCCTTATAAAAAAACAGAAAAACTAAATTTATGTGTGAAAAATGTAATAAACATGTTGTATTTCCTATTTTTCTTCCTTTTTAACATTTGTATACAAATTTTACGGTAAAAACACAATGTAAAAACCCTTGCGTATGACACACCGTGCGTGAGAACTTTAGGTCGTTTTCTTCACACGAGTGATGCCTGGTTAAGCAATATGTATAGTATAATGCATATAAAAATTCTATCAAAAACTTTGTTTTTAGAGAACTATAATTTGTTCATAAAAATAATTAACTATGGGCGCAGCTTTTAAATATCTACGAGGGTGAGTCAAATGAAAGTAAGCCAATCCCCCTGCGCAAGAATGGTTTCGTTTCACCATCTGCGATGCACGCTTGTAGCAGAGTGACATCCCTCATTTACGGAAGTGAAGCTAAAGTTAAAGTTTTTTTCAGCACTCATATACTGGGTTTAAGATGGTAGCGTGACATAATGGACGTTCCAAAAGAGGAACAGCGTGGTGTGCTGAGGTTTTTGGCTGCTGAAAGTGTTTCCCAAAAAGAAATTAGTCGCCGTATGACTGTCGTGTACGGTGCACATTGCCTCTCATTGACCACAGTGAAGCGTTGGAGCAAACGGTTCAGAGAAGGACATGGAAGTTACAAAGTCGATTCAAAACTCGGCCCAAAGCCGCCTTATAATCCCTCCGACACAATTGTACAGGTTGATGAGCTGGTTTGACAAGAACGGTAGATAAGCATCGATGAACTTGCTGAAGATTTTCTGGAAACTGAAAAAACATCTCAAGGCACATCTCACAGATTCATGTCGGGCGACGCCGTGAAGGAACCAAATACTATCTATTTGAATCAGCAGCCCAGGGAGTTTTATCAGACTAGAATCACGCGGCTCGTTCGCCAATTGGACAAATGTCTCAATATGTTCATGGAGATTACTATTAAATAAAGTACTCTGTCATATAATCGCAGTGGCTCACTTTCAGTTGATTCACCCTCGTATTATTGGATAAACAGATACTTAACCCGTTGAGGACCATGATCACATATTTGTGATTATGCGTTTTTTCCTCGGGTTCACGGTATCATATATATGGTTGCGCTTTCCCTGTCCTGAAGCTCATGATCACACCTGTGTGATGTGAGTTTTTGGAACGTTCTTATAATAATTTTTTCAAAGCACTAAATGGCGGTTAAAGTTTTTTTTCTTCAAGTAATGTTTTGACAAAACTGATCATCAATATTTGCTTTCGGCTTCATGTTTTTTTTTAACTAGATCCGGGATATTTATGAATGTAAATAACTGCACATGTTTAACCTTTTTGAGGGAATCGGGTATTCAAAGGTTCGTTATAAATTGCACTCTAGATTTTTGTTTATATTTTGACTAAATATAAATAAGGTGGAAAGCTTGTTAGTTAATTGGGCATCAGGCATTCATAAAGAGTACTTTTTTTATTAAAATTAAAATATTTTATTTAAAATTCGCCATTGTTTTTTTTTTAAATATAGCGAAAATGTTTGTACTGTGTATGCAGATATTATCAATAATAGCAAATTGTAAAATTTAGCGTATTTGATTGCATTAAAAAATTTATATGACTTTTTTAAAAAAAATAAGCTTAGCAGTAAGATTCGCCAGGTTTCATGCGTGCGTATACTCTCGGTAAGTGGGGAAACGTTTCTTTCTCCGTTCGCCGGTCCTGAATGGGTTAATAAATGAAACAGAAAATCTTTCTTTCCATTTAATAAACCAAGTAATAATATTTACATATCTTAACAATGCATGGCATAAGTAATTAACAGAATTGCAAATGCTATTAAAATGATTTCCGTTTGTATTTAATCACTGTCCTCTCATTTTATTAGCTTAAATTTAAAAGCAGAATGTATCAAAGAGTGCTCTCTGAAAATAATCCATGAAAACTCCCGAACCTCGCTATTTCCAACATCACAGATTTTAAGGCAGAGCTTCTCTCAAAGATATAAATCTCTGTACAGTATCCATGATTTATAATTTGCATAAATGTTTCAGAGATTTGTCTCTTTTTCATAAAAATGTGAGGTGTGCTATCTAGGAAAACCAAGTTTAATTTTATTTCTCAACGTCCCGTATGGATACTTAACCTTAATGCGACAACAGAAAATGTACGTAAGATTTCTTTTAATTGCATCTTTCTCACTTCAAGCAAACGGCTTGCGGCTTATCTTGCCTCCTGTAAGCATTTTGCGTATTTTTTATGGTTTCTTTTTTCTCGAAATGTAACTTTTCTCATGTTGGGAAAAGAACTGTCAACTGGAAAGAACATTTAGATGGCACACGGAACTAAAAAAAATGAAGCTCTTGACAAAGGAGCATCCGTTAGAGAAAAAGACTTCTTTTTTAAATTAAAAAAGGTTTTCACGAAAATCTTTTCTCTTTTTTTCCCCTTCCGCTTCAAACTCGTTCATATTTCTTTTCTCGAAGAGAATTATCAGGTTCTTAGACTCACGATTTCATTACATTCTTTAATCCTCTTAAATAGAAACGACGAGATAATAAAGATTATTAATTAATTGGAGAAAGCACACTGCGAAATTGTATAAAGGGAAATAGGTTCCTCTATGGAATGAGTAATATATTGAAGAAGAACAACAGAAAACGCTTAATTGGTGAACTAGCTTGCGTCGTTTTATGAACAATTTCATTATGTATGTATATGATATTTTATTACAATTTCGGTGGTATGAAAAAAAAAACCGCTTTGTGTTTGGTTATTTATTATATTGAATCCCTCGTATAGTATATCTTTATTTTTATAATAAGGTTAATTTTTTAATGTATATTTTTCTCCTTGTATTTCTCTTTTTCTAATTAAAAAACTCTTATCCTCTTTTCCCCTTATTATTTTACTTTATTTTAGAGTCTTTTTATTCAAAATGAATGAAATAAAAGATTTAATTTAAGATAGTTTAAATGATCGAGTTTTTGAATCTATTTAAAGAAACCTTGAAAAGAATTCTGTAAAAGCTTAGGTTAAATATTGTATAAATTACTACTGATGTTTTAGATTGCACAGTAACTTAAGAAAATATTTTAGCTGAAAATCATCCCTTCGAACGTTTTTGAAGTGAATAATCATCTGTTTAATTTTAGCATAAAGTTATACTTACTTGTCATACCTGGCGACTAAATAATATTAAATAAACTAAAAATTAGCTAAAAGATTGTTAAATATCTAATTACAAAATTATATACCTCTTTCATACTAATTAAAAGTAGGTATTTAAACAGTTTTAGTGTATGTAAACAAAACTATTACTAAAAAAACTCAAAATATTAATTTATGTTGTGTTTAGCCTCCATTATATGTTATGACTTCATTCACCAAAGAGTTCAAAATTTACAGGTAAAAAAATATAAAATTGTTTTTAGGATAATATTACAATGAAAAATTTAAATGCTATTTTATTGTAAAAAAATGACATATTTTCAAAACATTTTCCTGTTATGGAAAAGGCTTCTATAATAATAATATTTGCCTACATATGTGCTAACTATGACTTCTGTACAGAATCTGTGAACTAAGATTTTAAAATATATTATTTAAAAGTGGATTTATTTATATTTTAATATATCAGAGAGTAGAGAAATTTTAATAAAAAAACTGGTTATTATTTCAATTGATAATAACATTGAAAATAATGTAATTTTTTTGTATTATAGTTTGGGTTCTGTATAGAAATCTCAGCTATATCTAAGAAAAATGCTATACAAGCATCTTTCTATAAAAGGAAAAGATTTGAAGATACGTCATTTTTCCACCAAAAAATTGCATTTAAATCATTTTACTATAATAATATTCTAAACAATTTTATTTTTAGTACAAGTGACATTAAATATCAAAAAAATATTCATTTAAACGTTTTTGTACAATCACCGTTCTGAGCGTAGTCAGTTAACTTTCATAGCAATTGCAGCACATTAGTATTTATCAGAATTTCTAGGTACTATACTGTTCGAATTAATAGGGACAAGCATTATTTTCTTGTCTGAGTTGGTACGTGATTATCAGTGATGTCCCGAACCCCCTTATATTGGTTATATCTGCCTAGAGGTAATGTGAATGATCGATTTTGAGTTTAATTTATTCGTTTGATTGGTTTGGATGTATCAATTGTCCAGTTGTGAACCTTTCACTGTGGCAGCTGGTGGTTATAATTTTTCGTTTCTTGTAATACATATTACTTTTACTTGTTCTGAGATGGATATTACTCTAAGGAAGCGTTCTAAGATAATCACTCTTAATGAACATACTTCTAAGACTATGAGAGATATAGCAACGGTAGTTGGTGTGGGCAATTCAAGTATTTCAAAAATTTTAAGAAAATTTCAAGATTCAGGAACATTGTCTCCAAAAAGAACAGGAAAATGTGGCCTCAAACGGAAAACTATTGCAAGAACTGATAAAATTATGATAAGAAATAGCAAAATGTCCAAAAAAGATAAGTAAAAACCTTCGAAGCATTTATTGGATTATGGTGATAAAGAGTGCCCATCAACTAAACGGAAAAGGCTTTTGGAAAGCTGTAAAGCAACAAGACCAAGGAAAAAGCAATTTCCAATTCAGAAAAAGGTGAAAAACGTGTAACATAGGCCAAACAATACCAATCCTAGACTGTTAATGACTAGAAGAAGGTGATTTTCAGTGACGAAACACATTTATTCGTACAAGGAGGCAAATTAAGTGTAGTTAGACGAAGTGAAGTTGAAATTCTGCTGCCAGATCCTATCTAACAAACTGAAAAACACTGTTCTAAAAAGATGTTTAGGGGTTTTCTCATAACAAATGGCACTGGAAGCTTAGTTCCTTTTAATGCATGATGAACTATGTCAAATAAATAGAAATATTACACAATAGAGTTGTTCCATCCATGGAAACATTTGACGGAACATTTCAACTTGATTTGTCTTCTTGTCACAATTCGATATTGGTCCAGACTTTTATGCGATGAAATAAAATAAAAATGCTTAATTGACTTGGTAATTAACCAGACCTAAATAATATTGAGAATTCATTACGTATTCTCAAAAATCGTTCAGCTAAGATGAGTTGCACGACTTAAGACAAATGATAAAAAATGCTATATAAGAGTGGTTCCACGATGACGAAGCTAAGAACATGTGCGCTACATTAGTGGAGTCAATACCAAAACGAGTTAAACATGTCTTTTCTGCTACAGAAAAACATACTTCGTACCAATATAGAGACTTTTCTGTGTACTTAATGTAAGTTATGATTAAAAGCTATGGCTTTTGAAAAAATCCTTTTTTACGGTTTGTCCCAATTAATTTGAACAGTATAATATATCTATTTTGAATGCTTTGGTTTTGCTTACAAGTTTACGAGTAATCAGGACTTATAAAAGTTTCTGAGTCGTCTGAGTTTGGGGAATTCGGAATTGTGAAGTATTAAATTTATAACCAAAAGAATCTTAATGTGCATGAATTTTAGTATATTTGTTACGTTTTTTTATAAACATCAAATTTGAAATCCCACTTAGGAAAAGTTCTAACATAGCCTTAGAAGTATACAAAAATTAAATGGTGATTCAGGGTGAGTGAATATTAACGTCCCACTGCTCAGCTACACGAGGGCTTTTGGGGACGGTCCGCGTAATTTTGAACCCTGGTCAAGTGACGCGGACGACACCTGAGCTGGCACCCCCCCCCCGTCTCCTAACTACCACACCAACGGGAGGACGCTTGAGCTCTCGACAGATTTTACGTGCAATGGTGATTCAGGAATGAGACACATAACGGAAGCAGTAAATAACATTTAACAACCCAGAGAGATATAAAGGAAAAAGTGTTAGTAAATGAAAGGAAGATAATGAACGAAATTTTCCTTTTAATTAGCTACATTAATTATAAAAATATTGTTTGTTTTAATAAACAAACAAAATAATTAAAAAAAATTTAAAAAATTGATTTGAAAATAACTTTGTTTATATATTATAGATACTGTTATAAATGTTAAAAATTTTGGAAATTGTATGTTTGCCAAAATAATTCTAGTATAAATATATATATATATAAAGATAAAAAGATTTCTTCAATGTATAGTTTAGGTTTTGAATATATTTTTAACACTATTAATATTGATTATATGATATTTTTTTTTTTTAAATATTTGTAAAATTACATAAAGATAATTTATTTAGAAATGTTAATTATGATAAATTTAGTTATCTCTTAGGTTTGTACTAAAAGAGAACTATATATATTATAATGGTAACTATTATCACCAGATTAAAAGTCTGCCCAGCTAGCAACTGTCTTGTAAATTTATACTCACATTATTTTTAAAATAGTCTTATTGATAATTTTGAATATTACATTTTTCGTTAGATAGATGATATCATTTTTAGCAAGCAAGACAATTTTAAACTTAACCCTAATTTTTATCTACAATATCTTAATTTAATACAGGCAAATAGTAACAACTATGAAATAAATTTTCTTGATATAGAAATTAAATTAAAAGAAAATGTTATAGTTACTACCGTTTACAACAAAAGAGAAGAGTTTAAGTTCAATATTAAAAATACCTCATTAGGAGAGTAATGTAGATGTTTCTATTTTCAAAAATATTATTATTAATTACATACAACGCAATAAATTTCTTGTTTCAAAAAAATAAAAATAAAATAAAAAAAGCTATAAATATTTCACTAAATATTGTTTAATTCAAAAATACCCAGTTAATTTTATTAATAGTTATTTGAATAAAGAAATTCTAAATAGTATAAGTATTAAAATTCCTTAGAATATTAATAGTTTATTATAAATTTATCATTTTTCCTAAATAGATATAGTTATCTCCATATTTTGATAAAATTACTTATTCTCTTAGTTTATTTTAACCGTAGTGTTTTTTTTTCAATATTAAAATATATTTGCAATCCTAGTGTCCCTAAATTAATAATAGTATGTATACAGACTTTTTAATTTTTTATTTCTATTCCTTTCATCCTTACTAAGTGCTACTCTATTCAACCATTCCCATGTTTTGAATTTGCATTCCCAGAGTATTCTAACGGCAGTTTAATATCAGACTGGCTCACTACACAAATTGTTTATTCTGTGGCTCATACTTGTTCGTAAGTCATCACGTTATTACAGCAGGGCAATTCCTAGCCTCCCGTTACACACCAGACTCACAAAAGCCTGAATACCATTTGATACTCGTCTCTAACCAGCAGCTTCACCTGATCGCGCTCCTATCCAGCATGTGTGAGTCTAAAAGGACGTGAAATATATCGGGTGTCACATGAGCATACTATAGTGGAACTGATACCTGCAGTGGACTTGGTTTAGCAAGGAATATCTCAGAACACATTTCATGGAAACATTGGCAATATGCCTCGCCGTTTAGAGAAATATATAACGTCCTCCTGGGGTCACATTAAATACGGGGCCGTGATAGCTTACTAGTCAAGGTCACTGTCTCAATGGCTGGCGTGTCATGAGTTCGAGCCTAGTGCCCCTGAAACCACAACGTGTAGAGGGAGCTGATGCACATTAAATATGTCTAGGATCAAACGTCCTTTCGCTGGTGTGGAAGTTAGGAAATAGGTGCCAGCTCAGATACCGTCCTCACCTCTTGACCATGGTGCAAAATACCCCTTTTGCAGCTTTCTAGTGCGAGCTCTCCCGCCACATTAAATACTGAATAAACAGATTTTTAATTCATATTTTGTTTCTTTAATCATTTACACAGCTGTGTTACCTTTAACATTCTGTTGTTTTCACACGGCTATGCGCTTTCTTTCATTGTGTTACAATTTCACTTTAGAAGAGAGAAACTCGCTCATGGGGTTTTTCAACTGATATTCCTGAAACTAATAATCGTATTTAATTGGAATTTAGAATATAAACTAGTTAAAACATTCTCTTCTAAGTTCTGTAAAATCATCGGATATTTTAATTCGAAATGTTTCTTTGTTGATTAAGTTAATCAGTTAATCCATCAATATTGTTTACTTTCAGTTACTTGTTTAGTATTTAATAGAAGAATCACACAATTTTATCCAGTTGAGGATATTTTTGTAAGCCATTTAATCCTGACCATTTATTCCTACGATTGACTGTAGAAATGGAAAATCTACGTATTAATCTCAAATAATAAGTATATATCTAGGGGAACGTTCCAAAACCTCGTTAGCCCTTGGGTATAATAAGTGCTATGTGATATATATATATATATATATACATTTAAAATAAATGAGTTTTAAAATTTTAAACACTTAATGTACTCCTCCATTCATTGCTTATTTAAAAAATATTGTTAACTTAAATAATTTATTTAAGATACAAAATTAAAAATGCAAATTATTTTTACTATATTTTGCAGTTTCGGGGACTTCCATTCATAAGTATCGAAACAAATCACTTGTGGCATTTGTTTATATTTTAATTATATCTGTACCAAATTAAATACTAATTGCTCCCTATATACTTTAAACATATTTTTCCTAAGTCAGAATCAAGATAGAACATTTATTGTCTGATGACGCGACTGATTTACTATTAAATTATAAGAGTTGTGTTGTAAAACGTATTTTCTGTTTATTGACAAGAATATCGTATAATTTTAGAATTATCGATTTATTTTCTAAGAGAAAGCTTTTCTAAGGGAAAATAGGAGAGAGAAGTTCTTATATACACGTTATACAATTATATATCTAACATTTGATAGACATATATATCAAATTTATGGTTTTGACACTTAGCCGGGAATACTCTGAAACTTAATTCAATATTTTAAAACAGTGTTGAATAAATTTCCTTGGAAGCACTAATACACTTTCCTAGCATAATATATTAAACTCCAACGCTCTTATGAAATAAGCTGATCTAACTATATGAATTGAAAGAGGAAATTTAATCTTGGATATAAAATGATGTTAGACGCTCAGTTTTACCAGATTTATTTCCACACTTTAAGTGAAACAAAACATTTATAGAAGAGAAACATTATGATTTCGATAGTTTTAATTACTATATAAATAAATGAGTATTTTTTAATTTAGTATTTATTGATTCTTTTCAAGCCAATACTTTTATATGCATTTCTCCTCTTATTATTTTAATTATTTTCGATGCATTTTAAACTTAATTTGTATTGATTTGTTAAATACCATTAAATTATATAGAAATATAAAATCTTCATTGCATCGTAATAATAATTGTAAATTAATGCATATTTCTTTAAGTACTAAATTAAATTTTCTCTGAAATATTCTATTGAAAGTAATATTTAATTACATGTTCGACTATAAAAAAAATAAATTTAATATTAAAACAAATAAATTTCTCTTGCATCTCTGTCATTACATTCTTCAAATTACATATCTTGCATTTTACGAGCAAATAAGATTTTAAGAGTATTTTAATAATTCTAAAACATTAAAATACTTATACTTACCTTCATACATTGTTTTTTAAATGTATATTCTTCTTTGTGGAATTAGCTACATTAGTTTTACATCATGTATCGTTTGTATTTTACATATACAAGATATCCTCCATAATTACTAAAATATAAATAAATCTCAAAAACATTCTGTTTTTAAAGATTATGTGCAGTTGCTACAGAAGTAAATTAAAGTTATTCTACAAATATTGGGTTTCATTGTTTCTTCAATCATAGCTTAGGTGCCTCCCTCTGGGGAGGAAACTGGGCGTCAAAACTGCTTGCAGCAGTTGGTATCGCCGATGCGGTGACGCACTAAAAAGTGATACCAACTCCTGGGGAATGTACTAGGTCTGCAAAGTAGAAATACCAATCAACAGCACCATTAGAAAAAAAATTGTTTCTTCAATCTGTTAATTATATTCACTAATGTGAAAGTAACTGAAAAATAAACTAATACAAAATTTTCTGCATCTTACCAAGGAGTTATTTTTTTTTATTTTTGTGGTCGGAAACAATAAGTTAATGTTTTTGATATGTTATTTCCAATGCTTTTTATATAGCAGAAAATACGTGATCCGTTTTTTATTTGAAAAAGGATTAGGCATTTAACAACTTTAAAAATTTATTATTTCTTGGAAAATAGAATTATATAAAAAATGTATTAGCTAATAATTGAATTAAATATATTATTAAACTAAGGGGGTACCCCCTGTCCACCAAACAATGGACAAAATCTCCATTGTGCAAATTATACACCTGGTCCCACTCATTGATCAAATTGTAAAACTGTAATTTACATATGTAGTTTTATTTATTTGTTCATTTTATGCACAATTCATTCTTCTTTAGTTAAATTAATCTCTGAGAGTTTCCTGGAAAGTTGAGTATTTTGTTCTGTTGATTGCTAGTTAGTCTTCGTATGAGACAACGCCTTTCTTCTCATTCAACAATTCCAATCCAGGCAATCATTGCGATATTTTTCTGCGAGAGCTTGCAACAATATACTATCACAACCCTATTGCCTAAATTATATGAAACGAAGCACATAGTTGCTGATTCAGCGCTTACAACACATGTGAAATAGGGGTTACGACTTGTTGAGTTATCTTGAATGTTGGCATCGTTGCGAAAATTCGTAATAAATTTATAACAGCATCACGAACAACTTTTTTTATACAGAGAGAGATATCTTAAAAAACATCAAATATATGTAAAAAAATTCTTTTTATTTTTCCATCTCAAGTTTCTTGATCATAATTACTTAAAAACATATTTAATTACAAATATTTTTAATTGTTAAAATTATTCTGATAGCTGCATTGATAACTTATCCAATGTAGGTAGTCTGAGACACGTATTCGTTCTTTAACCTTAGACTTTTTAACATTGCGTGAATGGCAACAAGTATGATAGGGTCTATTTAAACCAACCTTTTCACATTAGGAATAAAAATTGGTTCTACAGTAAGAAGTGCTCTTAAGACGGGGGTATCCCTGAGGCTGTTATTCATTAGGTGATGTCAAACTGAGCAAATATTGGCATAGAGCTCCATCACTCTGAGAACCAATAAACGTTCCCTTTCTGCCTATTTTTATGTACTTTGGGGCTTAATGGTAGTGTAAGAAGAGGAAAACCTTATAATTTCACGAAACTCATCACGACAAGCATCGAAAGGAAGTGAAATTGGTTTTCTGCTGCAACTTCAATTCTCGAGTGAAATGTTGAAATGTTATCCCAAATGTTAAAGTGTTACTTTTAAAGCTAATCTAAAGTCTTCTTGGCTTTCCAAAAAAATTTTCTTTAATTCTAGATTTTTCTTTCCTAATAATTTGAGAATTAAAAAAATATTAAATTTCTAAGAAACTATTTTTAAATGGTCAGTTTCTTTGCTCATAATGTTTTTTTTTTTTTTAAAAAAAACACATTTCTTTATTGCATATAACTAAGCATAATACTTAACAGAATGCGCAAATGGAAGAATTTTATTTTAATTTTCAATTCTAAAAAGTTTTCTTATTACTTTTTATTTTATAATGGTACAACACAAAAAAAACCTTATGTGTTCGCTTTTTATAAGTACACTCTGCATGCTACGAAGAAAAATTCCTATATCTTAAAACAATTTATCTCATACTTACATATTCTTACCTCTTTTTCAAGCGGTTGAGGGTTTTGTGTATGTGTGTGCATACATACATGCACACATGTTTTGAAGCATGGTGTAATACTAAGTCTTAGATTGCAGTCGGGAAGGAAATAATAGAGATATTTTTGGAATATCTTTCCATTCTCGTGTCTTCTCAAGCAACAAGCAATACATTGTCTTGCCAATCCCTATTCTTTATCGAAAATTTTCAAGAATTTAAATGCATGCCTTCAAAGAAAAACACCCGGCTTTACCACACAGAAAATCCCGCATAAAAAGCATTTCAGTACCATGGACAAATTGTATCTCTTATGAAGGCACATTAACTCTAATAATTTCACTATAAAAATTAAAAATATGTGTAAATCAAAGATAAGAAAAAGAAAATATCAGTGCTCGTATAGAGTACGGGCAAACCGTTTGTGGACAGTTTTCGATAGCCCGTGCGATGTATGGGTAAACCGGTTAAGGGGTTTACAGAAAATACTGAAAATAAAACTGAGAAAATTTTTAAAAAATTAATTTTTTTTATTCAATAATTATATTGAGGTAATTTGATGCAAGATTTCTAATTACTTTTATAGCTAATTCATCTTTAAATAGCTATAATTCAAGCGTTTATTTAATTGTTGTTCTTTTCGCTTTTAAAATTAAAAAAAGGTCATGTTCTCTATATTTAAATAAATTGTGGCCTTAATTCATTACAATCGATAAGTGAAATATTTTGATTAGAAGTAGAAGTAATAGACAGAAAAAGAGCAATAAATATATTAATTTAAATATGGAATTTTGTAACTGTATTCAAAATATTTTGAATGAATTTTTAAGAAATCGAGACTTTTTTTAAAAAATGCATGTACATCTGTTCATTTATAATGGAAGATTTTTTATTTTTTTCTCTCGCGCTCGCTGCCTTTAAAGCATTTTAATGTAATGCATTTACATATAATTATAAAATATTCATACATACATATATATATATACAAAAATTATCCTCTTAAATTAAAAGCTCGAGAATGCTCGTGAATATTGAATAAAAATATTTATTTTAATAATAATAATCTATGTTCATAGTAAAGCTTAAAATTCATCTATAAAAAATTTGAATTTCGGGACAATATTTTATAAAATAATGGTTAGACTAGAGAGGGGGATTAGTTCATGGCTATTAATGCTTGCGAATGCATGTGCACTAAATCAAAACTCTTCGGAACATAAAAGAAGCAATTGCCATTTTTAGAATGGAAAGATAAAAGATTTGTTTCCTTTTCGTGTGAAACTCATTCTCCAGTTCTCTAATTTTTAATGCAAGTGAACAAAGAAAGCCCTAAATACTTTATAGAATGCTCCTTCTCACGCAAAGCGAGTATTAGGTGTAATAAACTTGTTAGAAAAAATTCCATTACTTCCTAATTATGGCATCAATAAGAATGTTCCAAGAGAAAAATTATGTTACAAAGAGCTTATTCCAATTCGTCGTTTTTAATTTGCCTTGTGTTTGATAAATTAAAAGTAAACCTGTGTTTTAATTTTTTTTTAAAAAAAAGAACTTTTGTATGCTGGGTAAATGGCTCAATAAAGTAATTCAAAACATCACATCGATATAATTTATTAAGTTATTTTACTTATAAGTTTCGCAGATAATTATTGTTATACATGAGAGTGAATGTTGTAATATGGTATTAAAATTTCGTCAATCTTAAAAAGAAAGCATTATCCGATTATTGCCGTGTGAGTTTGGAATAATCCTTACCACGTGCGTGAATGTTTTATTAATAATCGTTAGAATATAATCTTTCGATGTGTCTGCAAATAATGCATAATTAATGAACCAGCATTTCTTCGAGTAAAATAAATATTTCCACGTAGTAGAAGTTTAAAAAATGAACATTTAAAACGATAAAATAAATTAATCAAATATTTTAAATTCCCAATAGTTATTTTGATGGCAAGTAGAAAATCAACTCAATGAAGAAGGCGTTTGAGAAAAAAGAAGAAATATATTAGTTTCTGTAGCTTCAATACTGAGATAATACTTTCCGAAAAATTTCTTGCTAAAAAAATAAAGCTCGAAAAAGCAAAATGAAGTTCAAATGTGCGGAGTCTCTCAGATGCATCCCCTCATACTTACGTTTGAAAATGACTTAATCATTTTATTGGTGATATTTGACATTAAAATATATTAGACATAAAATAATATTTGAAAAGAACCAGAAATTAAAAAAGAGATCCTTCAACGAAAAAACATTAAAAAAATATTGGTTAGTTACCACTGTGTTACCTTTGCTTACATTTTAAGATGCCTTGTTACAGTCTTCACAAATCGCCTTACAATGTTCAAGGCACATGGGTTTTTCGTATATAATACATTACAAAATTATAATAATCTATTCTTGGTGTTCTGACAAAAGGGAACAGTAACTTGTTTTCCAAGTTCCTGGTAATGTTTCAAAATGGGGTAGTTGCATATATATATATATATATATATATATATATATATATATAGAACTATAACTCCTATGGTTCATCCCTTCAGGATCCACGTTTAATTAATAACCTAGCTAGCCACCTAACGGCCACCTTTTGAATTTACATCTACCACCCATCCAGACCATGTGATTTCCGGCTTACTATAAATACCCGAGATTTCTGGAGACCGCTCTCTTCCGTCTTAGTCTTTAATCATGTAGCAGGCTGCAGCACGTAGTGTCTTAGTTTTCTTTATTCTGTGTGTTGTGTCGTCAATTACTGTTCTTTGTTTAATATGTGTATGCTTATGTGGTTCAAGATGTGCAATAAATAGATTTCCAGCAATAAAAGACTGCCCCTTCAATATCAACAGATATAAAACATGAACAATCATAAAAAATGGATTTAATATTAAGGAATCCCTGCCACCGGCCACGTCTTTATATATATGTATTAAATGTTTCTTCAATCCTGAGTCAAAATAAACGAGGCATGTAAATGTTACACTCAGATCGTATTTGCAGATTCTTTCAAAAGTTTGTGATCTAGCTTCCTAGCTCTACGATCGGAGTGATTTGATAGTTTATTCCAGCTACATTGAAGACTGAATAAAATACAGCCATTGGCTAGGCACGCGGCATCCCTCAGATATAATTCCTCTCCTAGCAACAAAAAAAAACTACCATACAGAAGTTACAAAATGATTGCTTCGAATTATTTTCGTATAAAATGGACAATTACACTATTTTGCAGGGAAAAATCAAAATTCACGAAATAATACAAAGCCATAAGAACTGATGTTGTTGGGACTCTGCATTTATCAGATTCAATGGCCCCTGCTAACCAAAATATGAAGAATTCACCCTCGTCCTTTATACTGAATCCTAGGACGAGTGATAAAAGACAGATAGAAAGAGAGACATGTCCTATATAACTCACCGTGTGGACGCAGCACCGAAACTATCTTTATATTGCATCTGAGAGATATTCACGCACCTAACGGAAGGTTAATGATAAATATTTTGTGAATCTGTTTTTACAAGAAATATTTTCTTAAGAATATGTAGTAGAAACAATTATCACATTTATTCTTTTCAAAGCTTTGAAAAAATTTGATTATAGGAACATGCTTCCCTTAACTTAACATGAACTTGATTACAATAAGTTAGTTATTTAATTAAAATAAATGACAGCTTTACATTTCATATGTTTTTCCATTGTTAATTATATATTGTACATTATCAGTAAAAATTATTTTGACTATGGTGATTCTATTATACGTAGATTTAAAAGCAAAGTCTTGCTTTCCATGATGTCCTGATAATTATATTTCTTCTAATTAATTAATTAAGCTGTAGTTCTGTTTCAATCCCCACAACATTTTCTCCCGAAAGATATGTTTCATCTTACTTGGCATCCCAGTATAATAACATTTTATTTAATTGAAGTTCTAAGCTAATTACATTTTGTTTGACTACAATCTTGTATAAAATTAGACATCATTTGACTGTGAGACAATAGCAAGAAATAATCAAATGTTGTTGTACTTCTAGAGCATTAACAGTTACTTTTTCTTAGAGCATTTCCAAAAGAACTAATTAGAAATAACATTTATTCTCTATTTCAGGATTTTTATAATACTTATCAGCATGAATTGGTAACCGAAAGAAAAAAAAATAAAGAAAGAGATCACATCTGCAATATATTATTTAAAAATTTGCAGAAAAACAGAAGGGTGGTACGCTTATTGTAAATCAAAAATAAATTTTTAAAACATTATGTGATATGATAAAAAATGTAACCAGTAATTGGTTTCGTGAAATGTTTCAATTACAATAAAAATATAGATTATATGAATACCATGCATTATATCTGAGTCTCATTTTGTGTGTGTTCAATGTATTTTATATATATATATGTATAGCTATTAGCTATCCTCAGTCACCACTGTGTTTATAATAAAGCAGCATCCTTATTTTTAAGCTTCCCAAATCTTTTTGAATGTTTCATATTAAATGTTCAAGTCATTTCTTTCTCTCTAGTAAAGATTGACAAAAACTGTAAATATATGTGACGTGTTTTGAAATAGGTTAATCGGATTATGATTTAGAGAAAGATAAATAAGAGAAAATTTTAAGTAAATATTAAATTATTTCAAAAAAATCCCCCCCCCGTCACGTCTGTACCCCAAGGAACTTGTCACACATCCTTACCTTGCAGAGATACAAAGTATAAAATTAAAGCTTATATATACATCTGAACTATTATTGTTGTAGAAAAAATTTCTCTTCCATCAACATAAACACCAAAATTTATCAACAATAAGGCAACAAATATTTAAAATATTTAACTTCAAAGTACCATAAAATACAGCGTATAACGCTCAATTTTAACACAAAAATAAGAGTGAAATTTAAGGGTGGCGGGTATAAAAATGATAGCTTTAAAAATAAAAAAAAAAAGAGATGAGCATAAAAAAATCAGACTTCTACATAGATCGAAATAATGTTTATTTAATAGAAATGATATTCCTTATGAACCTAAAGGGCTGTAGTTCCAGATGTATACTATTTTTTTCCAAAGCTTGGAATAATACCTTGAATAAATGATTTCAAAGCATAAAAGCAATGCCACGTCCATTTCAGGTTTCTTCATTAAATAGGGGGTACGCGTTATTCGGCAAATATACCTAAAAACTAAACATTGCAGCTTGAAAGTATAGGTGTGCATTATACGGCAGATTCTACGGTGTGTAAAAATATTTAAGCAGATATGTACCACGTTATTAATATTGAATAGTAATTCAAAAAAGTATTTAAAGTACAGACAAATAATATTTAAAGAGAGTATTTCTATAAAATATAAATGATAAGGTTGCAAACTAGAGCACTCGGGATGAAAGAAAACACATACACCTCTGACTGTCAAAAAGATATCACCTTTGAGCTTATACTTTTTGTCAGATTATATATATATATATATATATATTATAGTTTTTTAGAATAAAATCCAACATATACTTATAGAGAAGTCATAGATAATAATATAGAGGAAAATATTTTTTTGGTTGTAAGCAATTTCTAGTTTAAAAATTTTTTTTTTTGTTTTTGGAGTTATTGGTAAATATATCACGATAAGAAATAAAACTAGTCGTCTTAATGATTGTGTGAGACGTGAG
Organism: Trichonephila clavata; assembly: GCA_019973975.1. NCBI lineage: Eukaryota > Metazoa > Arthropoda > Arachnida > Araneae > Nephilidae > Trichonephila > Trichonephila clavata. Next base: position 8,396 of record BMAO01018578.1, on the reverse strand, counting down.
TTAATTTTTGAACTCAGTTCGTGTAAAAATTACTTCGAAGGTATTCACTATGCCCCATCCCAATTATCTTTTTTTTATTTCAACATATTTATAGTACAAGGAGTTATCCAAAAAAGAGTTTACATGGTAAATGAAAAATCATTTATTCACAAGAGACATAAGATACAAATAGAAGTCAAGTGACATATGTGGCGGTCATCTTTATGCATAATCACCAAACCTGTTTAGGCATTTATCAGACCACTGGACCAATTTGCTTAACTCGTCTTGGAAAAAAACATTCTTGGTTTAACCAGGCCCCTGGTAATAGAGCCAGTTCATGGCAGCTGTTTGAAAATCACCGTCTAAAGAGAACCCAGTTCCGGATAAGTGTTTCTTCAATGTCTTGGATATCTTTTCTTAAACATGTGCCGTGTTGAGGTTGGACGTTACAGAGTTTGGATGTCTGTTCGCCTCCATATCCATGATTTTCCACTTGCTCTCTACCCGCTTCAAAAGAACGACAGCATCTCGCTACCTGTTATCTACTCACTGTTTCACCCCCGTACACTTCCACGATTTTGTCTGTGAATGTCAGATGGGGATACATTCCTGGCCCATAAGAATCGTATCACGGCTCGCACCTCTGTTCAAGACCTCTTCTCTAGACGCCTTGCCATTACTGTCACTTTTACAAGTACTAACAATATCGACTCGCACAACCGTTGTAAGACAACTGTCGTCATCATTTCCAATCTGGGTAACACCCCTCCACAATTACTACTTTCCAAATACTGCTGCTTATAAAATTTTTTGGATCATCCCTCGTATATTTGAATTTTTTCTCCATTTGTACTTTATTCTACATTTGCATATATCTATTTTTCCATTCTAGTATTTTTTTTCTACTTTTATAGCTTTTTCTCTATATTTGAATTTTTAATGCATACTAATTTATAATATTTTTCTAGCCTAAAGTGCTTACAGAACTATTATCATTTTGTCCACATTTAGACTTTTACTTCGTAACATTTTGCTCAAATCAAAGCCCTTCTGTTGAAGAAGTGACAGTATTAATTCATGCACTGGTTTCTGATACGAAGTATTACTGTGCTGTGCTTCTATTGCAGTAATAGTTGAACACACATCCTATTTATACTAACCAACTTTAACAGTTTTTTTTTCTCTTGCTCAGAAAGATGATTTTCTTGCTTTTCTCCAGTTTGTGTTATTTTCATAAATCAAGCAACAAATTTATTTTTTTATGATTTTATACAGTTCCTTTTATTTATAACAACTTTTCAGGTAAATATGCCAAATTTCATTAATATTATTCTTCACTTCTGGACATCGGTTTATATGTACAGGTCAACAAAAGTAAAGGATAATGATAGAAATGAAATGTAGCTGATACTTAAAGAAAAATTTTATTAAAAGAAATTTTTACAAATGTATTAATTAACATAAAATACAATTTTTGGCAGTTGATTATTCGCAAAATATTAAAATTTTAAGCAAATTTATAGAAATTAGAAAATGATGCAAAAATTAAGCATCCTCTTGTAATTTTTCCCCTTAAATATGGCTATGGTCACTTTGGACAGATATGCAGAGTTATCGTCTAGATTTCATTGGTTATACAAAGGTATTGATAAAGTCAATTGCACGCCGTTCTTATAACAATGGCTTTTCATCTCCTGGAGGGTTGAGGGAGTATTTGGCATGTTGAAATTCTGTGCCCTCAGGCATCCCACACATGCTCAATCATATTTAAGTGGAATGAGTAAGGTGGTCAATCCATTACAGTGATTCTTTTTGTTTGTAAGTATTCTGGTACCACATGTGCTTGATGTGACCGGGCATTGTTATCTATTGGCGAAAAATCTGGGTCAACAACACCCATGGAGTTCCAATATATCGTCCTCATAACTCCGAGTGGTTACAAAACCACTCTGAAAGATATGCATCTCGATGTAGTCATTTGTTATGACCCCCTCCCCCGAAAAAAACATTAAATAGAATTCGCGGAAGCGGATTATTTCACGAACAAGGAAAAGTGACTTACGTTCTCTAATGATTAAAAGATGTCTAAGGTCAATGTTCAGACTAATCAGGACTAGCTAGTGAACAATATCCAGTCCCAGTTACCCTGTCCCATGCGGGCAAGTGGGACATACACAAATCATTGGTTTTCTCACATACAGTTCAACCTCAGTTTTAATGCACAATTAAATGTTTAATTCGAGTTCATGTGGCAACCTGAAGGTATAAAACCAAATCTCTTGAAGTCGCTACGCAGTTTCTTCGAGCCGATAATAACAGAAATTGGCCTTCGGATGCAGCTGCTACTCTTAATCGCCCTTGCCCACACTGTCCATCACTTGACCCAATGCTTTAAAAGTTTCTGGAAGTTTTTAATATGACACATTGAGACATATTTAAGTCTCGCGGGTGACTTTCATTTGGCTTAAACTACCTAGAATCTACCAATTGTTCGCCATTTCTAACTTTCACTTAAATGAAGCCTTTTAGCCATAAGTAATCAATACTGTGATCACTCTCAGAATTTCAGAACTTATTATCTCTTAATTTATGATAAACAATATATATATATATATATATATATATACTGGTGTCCAAAAGTTAAGCATAAATCGTAAAATGTGGAAAAACATGGAGTAAATATTCGTAAAATTATTCCAAATTTCTTGCGGATATTAAATGGGTGAAGGAAAAACATGGAGTAAATATTCGTAAAATTATTCCAAATTTCTTGCGGATATTAAATGGGTGAAGAAAAAACATTGGGTTTATGAAAAATTTCAGTCGACTACGTCCTGCGCGAAGCACCGGCGCATGTCGGAACGCGGAGAAACCGATTCACGCAGCATAGGCAGTTCAGACAAGTTCCGTGCAACTACTGTGCGAAGGAACGTTGTTAACCACAAAATAAGGTGAATGATGGCACAAACACGCCCATTGGACATGTTTACGAAAGGAAGAATCGTTGGAATGCTGGAATCCTCACGATCACAAACCGAAATGTCTCGAATTCTGAATGTGGACCAGTCTGTGATCTCAAGACTGTGGCATAGGTTTCAAACAACGGGAGATGTTACCCGACAACCAGTATCAGGTCGACCAAGAGTCACAACCCCTCGCCAAGACCGATATCTGGTAATAAGTGCGCGACGTCAGAGAGGCGGTACTGCCAGAGCACTGGTTTCGGCGCTTACAGTCGCCACAGGAATACGAAATTCAAGACAAACTGTTTACAGGAGACTCAATTATGCTGGCCTGTATGCCAGAAGACCAGCAGTTTGCATTCCCCTCACGTCTGTGCATAAACGTGCTCGTTTGAACTGGAGTTTGAAATATCAACATTGGAGTATGGGAGAGTGGGCCAATGTGACGTTCAGTGACGAGTCCCGGTTTAGTCTGAGTAGTGATTCTCGGCGAATAACGATATGGAGAGAACGTGGAACATGTTTTGAACCAAGAAACATAACGTAAAGACATCATTTTACATCAAGGAGAGTAATGGTATGGGCAGGCATCATGATGTATGGCCGCACAGACCTCCATTTCTTTGACACTGGGTCTGTGACTGCTCAAAGGTACAGAGACGAAGCTCTTGAGCCTTATGTTCGCTTGTTTCGAGGTGCTGTCGGTCCTGACTTCATATTCATGAATGATAATGCGCCATGCCCCACCGAGCGGTGCTGATTGATGACTTCCTTGAAACGGAAAACATCCAGCGCATGTCATGGCCTGCGAACTCCCCTGATTTAAGTCCTATCAAGCAAGTATGGGATATATGCTCGGGAGACAAATTGTAGCCCTTTCGCCCCGACCAAGCTCCGTTACAGATCTTAAGAGTGCTCTCCAAGAAGCTTGGAACCGTTTGAGCCCACAACTCATTCATCATCTCATAGCAAGTATAATAAATCGCTGTGCAGCGTGCCTGGCTGTCAGAGGTGACCACACGCTTTATTAAATTGCAGCATCAGTATTTTATTTAATGTTTTCTTTCATTTTTTCTTTAAAGTGTGAATCCTTGCTATACTCAGTTTTCTTTCAAACTGTTACTTAGGATAATAAAATTAATTATAAACATTCTTTTGATTTACTTCCTTATATTATAACCATTTTACGCTCGAATACCACGTTTCCTGCCATTCTGATTTACAGTTCCTTCTTTATTCACATAATTATCAATTATGCTTAACTTTTGGATACCAGTATATATGTATGTATATATATGTATATATATATGGCCGCAGTAGCCAAGTGGTCAAGGTATCGGATCATGGCTAGCGTGTCATGAGTTCGAGCCCAGAACCACAGAAGACCCGCCATGTAAGGGAGCGATGCACGTTAAATTCGTCGAGAACTCAAACGTCCTCCCATCGGTGTGGTGTGGTAGTTAAGAGAGGGCGTGCCAGCTCATTTGTCGTCCGCGTCACTTGACCATGGTTCAAAATTACGCGGTCCGTCGCCAAAGGACCTCGTGTAGCTGAACAGTGCGCCGTTAATATTCACTCACTTATATATATATATATATATGTATATATACCTTGCGTATTAGTTTAACCTATACTTTAAAATTTATGTAGTACTGGAACTCATAAAACTTTCTAACACTTTATTACTTTATATTATTTCAGTACGCTATGTAAATCTAAAGCATCTGATATTAACTTTTAAGGAAATATATCTTTTATAAAATCCATATCACACAAGTCACCATTAACTTTTTGGTATAATGACAAGGCAAATTCTTTGTATACAAATTAACTCGAGTATTTAATACATTATTTCTCTAAGCATACACAATGTTTCTGTTGTATAACATGTACTTTATTTCAAGGAACTATATTCAATGGTAATGGAAAAGAGCAACCAAAAAATAAAGTTTAATACAGTCTTAATTAAATAAAAGCATTTCTTCACTTGTTTGAAACCGCTAGAAATAAATTAATTCTAAACAAATGCAAGGTGAGTTGCTATCCAGCAATAAAACACCCATATCATTAAAGTCGTTAAAACTAAAAAAAAACCTTTTTTCAGAAATTTGTTTCCATAAATATATAATTTGAAATTTTTTTCCCGTAATTTAATATACTTAAATCCTTCCAATACTTCCATAGCATTCTATTTGAGTATCACTTTTTTGTATTAAGCCGTATTGAATCCATGTTTCACTAGAGGTAAATATTCAAGGGAAAATATCTACAAACTCTCGATTTAAAACAGGATTACAAATATTTTTTTAAGTTTTCTTGGATGTAATTCCCATCTGGCGCGAGCTGTTTGTTATTTAATGGGACTTCGAACAACTCAAAAGTACACTTTGTACGAAATATACCCTACTTGCATTCTGGAAGTTAAATTTCATTTTAATGAAAGGAATGAAAGTATTTTGCCAAGCGCGAAACTGCTGGCTAAGTTTTCCGAAATTCACTTAAGGCTGAAGTAGTAATTTGTTAGAAACTTTAAAGAGTTTTCGCATTGAATATTTGGTAACACCAAAAACGCTTAAATTATTTTTGACTATTCCGTAAAACTGCTCAGAGTTTTAACATTTCTAGCAGAATAAATGACTTTCAACTAAGTATTTCATTTTTATCGCAGCAGAAAAATATTTTCCTTCGTTTCTTTTTTAAATTTTGGTTGTTATATTGTGGGTTTGTAACAAAGATTTCAATTTTTAGAATGGGGTTTACATTAACGTCGAACTAGAAAGCAACACGAGGGCTACTGGCAACGGACCTTGTAATTTTGAACCTCAGTCAAGTGCCGAGGATGGCACCTGAATGTGCTCTTTTCCTCTAACTACCCCATCACACTATGAAGAGGACACTGAACCTCGACAGATTTAACGCGCATCGGCTATCTCTACACTGTGGGTCTTCAGTGACATCAGGACTCAAAACCGTGACCTTTATATTTTTTAAGTATACACATAGATGAGAGTTTGTTATTATGGAATACCATTTACATTTCTAAAAATAGCTTTATTGGTTTTTGATAAAAAAAAAAAAACCTTCAAAATCATCAAGTATATATACTATAAGCCAGGGGTGTGCAGACTTCTCCAGGGTACGGGCTACTTTTAATTCTTTCAAGGTGTTGCGGTCCACCCAGTATCAGTGGCACACGCCAAAGATGGGGGCTGTTCACGGGTCCAGACCCTCCTCCATAGGCCATGATTTTTTTCGGTCGATTATAATCCCATGTATATAGTACGTAAAACTTAATTAAGTATTTGTTATTAATTAATGCTAATTATTTTTTCATTCAGTCATGTATTTCTCTCTATTCTTTGTTTCCTACAATTTACAAAATGAAAAAAAAAAAAAATGTTTACCAACGTATTGGGGTATGATATGAGAATGATAGACATTCGACCCTGGACCACCACGCCGCGTCCTCTTTGAAAATTTCACGAGTGTGCCCAATCTCTAGGGTTGTACGTGTGGTGAGGTAAGGAAAAAATCAACAATATTTATTATAACTTAATAGTAAATACGGAATATGTACTTACCTACGTAAATAAAATGAAAAACTCACTTTTTTTTAAACCACGTTTAAAGCAAAATGCAAAATACAAACATAATAATATCAAATAATGCATTTATTATCAAACAATTCAAAATACTTTAGATGAAAATGCTTTTATTTATTAAAGATAGTTCTCGTAATTATAGTCAGTAGAAGACTTAAGTCTGCGTACTGTCAGCCAATCTTGAATGTTTCCGAATACAATTACTATAATGGCTAATCTTCAGGCGGTCACTGCAAATTGAATTGGTGGTCCACCGGTCGATCGCGATCGACGTAATGCCCATCCCAGCTATAAACGATTGTAAGGAGTTATCACTTGTCAAAAGAATTAATATTTTTTTATTGTGTTATAAAAAAATTTTATATTGAGAAAAAATGATAAATGGAGGGTATTATGGAATAATTGGGTAATATCGAATAAATATTTTTACCTGAGGTACTTAAACTCTCGATCGCTGTGCCCCCCCCCTTTATGTATCAACCTGACGTCATGGTCCCCCAAGATTTTGAACACCTCTCTTTGACTCCCAACACATGCCTGAATAACTTAAATGCAATCGTTACCGAACTGGCACGCAATGAATTCAGTTCTTAAGGGGAACTTTATGGTACGATTTACGCAAAAATTTTAATTTAAGGATTTCACAAATTTTTTTAGTGCCTCCTATGTGTGTATACTATGTAAAAACAGATTTTGTGCTCACAATTTCATAAAAAGCTAGCAATTTAATTTATTAAGGAAAAATTTTAAATTTGTGAAGTGATTTTAAAATGATATTCCTCCTACAAAAATTTACGTTCACGCATGAAAGTTCATTTACAAGTACGTCAAACTATATACAACAAAATTTGGTACGGGTTTCGCGATAACATGATTGGTATTCGTACAATACTTCCTTTTATGAATGCTTATTGAAAATTCCTTAAAAAATGTATTAATTCTGACTAAAAAGTAAATATTTGCTTTGATTCAAAAATGTATACCAACTTTTGTCACATGCATTATTAGCAATAGAAAAAAAATTCAAAGCATTAAGTACAACAGAAAAAAAGCCTTAGCCTTTTTAATGAAAACAAACTAGTTATTTTATCTTTCTGAGATAAGTAATTTCAAAATCTTGATTTGCCATAAGAGAGATGTGAATGAAAACGAATGTAAAAGCTATCATAATTCTGCGTTTTTAAAGTTTAGAGCTTTCAAATTTTGTGAGGTTATATAAAAGTACATAAAGAATAATTTAAGCTAAAAAATTAGATTTGATTTTTTTGACTAATTTTTGTCAATTAAATCGTACTGTACCCTTTAATTTTGCACAAATGTTTCTACATTTTTTTGAAAATATTACACTGTAGTTAAAAATGTAGTTGCTATGTAGTTACAAAGAGTAAAAAAAAAAATATTTAATATTCCTGATCGAAATACATGTGTTAGTAGAGGTTTTTTTCATTTGGGACGATTTAGTAATCTAGTTCAGGATAGACATCTCAATTTTTCCTGAGGCCTTTCACAGAGTCTGTACAAGAGGAAAATCTTAACATTAAAGGAGAGACCTTCGCAGAGCCCCTAGAAATCCACTGTGAACCCTCAGGGCTCCACGGACCACTGTTTCAGAACCACTGGTATAAACCATTAGAAAGCTAAATAAGACTTCATAAAAAGTGGTTATTTTGAAGTTCTATAAAAGGTATATTTTTAAAAATACGTGAAAATCACTTCTCTTTCGAGTCTATTTACGAAAGTCACTAATATAATCTTTCTCTGCTCCAGTTCAATTAAGATATGAACTCACAGAAAATATTTAAAGCACTGAATTTGAATTTTCCCTCGTTGGCCTTCGTTGAGTTTGAGT